>JAJONR010005241.1:0-37507 GCA_029582245.1 Solanum etuberosum | reverse complement strand
AATCTGATTTGGTAAGGAAAAGACCAAAGTACCCCTTACTATTTTCGGGTAACTTTCCTTAACTGGACAGCCTGACTTCAAAAGGGCATAACTCACTCATCCGACCTCAAAACTTAGAAAACTCGGTGGCGTTGGAAAGATAATTCAAATACCTTTCATTAGATATCTTTTAGCCCACCTAACTCATCATGTACTAAGAGTTATGGTCATTTGAAGTTGACCCAAAACTCATAACTTAAGCATAACTTGCAAAATTTCAGATTTTGCTATTTCCAATTTTAATTCTTTTTGGAACTCAAGGTGCTACATCTAGTTACCTTAACACTTAAGAAATTTTAAACTCCTCGGTAAAAACCTACTCACAATGAAGGATGGTTCGAGTCTTAGCACAAAAAATTTCTGGGGTGTTACACAAACAAAACTGGAGCACCCCAAAGTGAGATACTCATGTCACGACCCGAGACTACCCCCTAGTCGTAACATGGTGCTTAGAATTACAAGTGAATCCAAGATATCCCTTAGTACTAGCATATTCATGAGCAACTAAATATGAACATGTAAATGAATAAAAATGACTAAGCGGAAGCATAATTATGTAATACTGGTTCAATAGATATATTTGGACAATGTTTTGTATACAACAACTCTGACTCATTGTGTATGAAGCCTCTACTACTACTTATTATAGTTAGTGGGACTTGACTCCCACTTACCTTAATCAATACATGTGAATAGAAATACCACACTAGAACTACAAACTGATTTGAGTGTCTCAAATAAGAGAACTCATCACGAAGATGTGATCCAACTGAGTAGGATCTTGATAGTAAGAACCTGAATGTACATCACATGGAAAATGTAGACACAAGAGGTATGTGAATCAGTACTTTGAATGTACCGAGTATGAGATATATATACATGATAATTTGTAAAGCTGGACATTATGAATTTAAAATATGATATGCAAGATCAAGTGAAATGTGATAAAAGCCTTTATAAAGAAATCATAAATCATATATGAGGTCAATGCATACTTAAACCCATATGAGAAGCTTTCATAAAATATTTGGAAAAAAAACATAGTTCTTTTGTGGGATATTTACCATTAACCGACATAGACCATGTGTGCTATAACATGGAATCCAGTGTCTGCCCCACACCGAAAAGGGGTGTCCTTACTTGCCAAGGTAAGAACCATAAATCTAAGCTAAAGTGGATCCACTAGCTAATGTATATCTAAGACAAACCTATGGTGGCACATAGTTACGGGACATGGGTAATTGCTGCTAGTCCACTCGGTGCTAAGCATAAATCCCATAGAATAGTCACTACTCATATTCAACTTATTATCCATGGAAAGGCACAATCAATCCAAGATATAGTTTATTTAGAATAGCTCCTTAATCTTGATTCAACTTAGGTGAGAAAACCTTTCAACCTTATGAATCATTTTTGTGATAAAGCCCTTTCTGAATCATGTTTTGAGTAGTATGTGAGAAAATCTTTCACAATACCTTCATATGTGAGAAAACCTTTCACAATACCTTCATATGTGAGAAAACTTTTCACAAATCATTGACACTTACTTTAAATCATCCTTAAATCATAAATTCATCTTTTCATAAAACATGCATAAATCGTGTATCAAATTCATGATCATAGTTCATAAGTTTTTCTTCATAAATTCCTAGACAAAATCATGAATAATGCATGTGTTCATATGAATCAATTGGAAAACAATGCACTTGAAGTAAAATATACTTTTTTGAAACTATTTTAAAATAATACACTTGAAATTAAAGATAATAATACTTTCATGAAATACTTCTCAAAAATAATGTAATTAAAACTAAATATACTTTCTTGAATTCTTTATTGAAAGACTTCTTTAAAATCTTGAACATATTTTATTCATGAAAATAATGCATAAGAAATACTACGACAAGATTTTTAAATAACATTGGTTAGAAAGAGATTCATGTGATATAAGAGGATGAACCATAAATTAAAGATCAGTAATGACATAAAGTACCATAATTTTGATAATAAAAATCAACAATCAATGATAAGAGATAAAGGGAATTCAAAATCATAGAATCTTGGGTAAAAACCCTAGCTTTGATCTTAAAAATATATATTGTAGGAGTAGGGCATGAGGAAGGACAAAGTTCCTCACTTTAATAATCTTACATATCTTAAACGCTCCATGAATCTTGAAGAAGAACCCTAATTTTAAGAAGAACGATCAAGAAACCCTTTCTTGGTATTCTTGAATTAGTTTCTTGAAAATCTTTGAAGAAGAATCTTGAAAACGATTTGAAAGAACATTGCTTGAAGAAGAATCTTGTAAAATATTTGAAAGAATCTTTCTTTGAAGTCTTATACTTTGATCTTCCTTAGAATTTTGTATTAGGGTTTGAGAGAGGAGAAGAAGGAATTAAAAAGATGGAAATAGGATTGCTTAGGGCATTATAGGAGTTAAGAAATCCATTTTTAAGGTTTTTCTAGTGGAGAAGAAAATTATTTTATTTAGAATTTTCCCGCGGCCAAAATGGAACTGCACTACATTATTTAGTAAAATGATCATAACTCTCTACTCCAAACTCAGAATGACGCAAAATTGGTGGCGTTGGAAAGAAGATTCAAAGAGCGTTAGTTTGATATTTTATGGGTGATTTAACTCTTCATATTCTAAGAGGTATGGTAATTGGAGGTTGACCAAAGTAAAATCTTATATGGAAACTACTTTGTGTTAGAGGATTATTATTACATTAATTCATCTCCAAATCTCTTCCCACACTAAAGAATTGACCTTAATACCTATGCATAATTAAGAATTACCCAGTACGACCCTATACACATATGACGAATGGTTCCAGTCTTAGCTTAGAGACTTTCGAGGTGTTACAACTTGGTCGGATGAAACTCTTATCCAACAAATCTTTCAATTGCTCTTTTAATTCCATGAGTTCTGCCAGAGACATACGATAAGGAGGGATAGAGATAGGCTGTGTATCACAGAGAAGGTCAATACCGAATTCTATTTCCCTTTCGGGAGGGACACCGGATAAATCATCGGGAAACACTTTCAGATTCTCATTAACAACGGGGATTGACTCAAAGATAGGAGTTTCAGAATTCATATCCGTAACCCGAACAAGATAGTATATGAAACACTTAGAAATCATCTTTCTAGCTTTAAGACAAGAAATAATCTGACTCTTAGACATAGAATTTACCTCTTTCCACTCTAGGATGGGCTCATTTGGCAATTGGAAATTGACCACTCGAGTCTTACAATCAACAGAAGCATAACAAGAATGGAGTCGATCCATACCAAGAATAACATCAAAATATAACATATCAAGCTTTACAAGATCAACATGAGTGACTCTATGGGATAAGGAGGTGGGACAACTTCTATAGACTCTCTTAGCCACAATAGATTCACCAATAGGAGTAAAGACGGAAAAAGAGTCTATCAACACATCCGAAAAAACATCACACCTCATAGCCACATATGACATCACAAAAGACAAGGTAGCATCGGGATAAAGGAAAGCATAAACATCAATATTAACGACTTTCAACATACCGGTAATCACATCGGGGGTGCCCTCTTGCTCATGACGAGTTTGAAGTGCATAGAACCGGTTTTGCTTTGGAGCACTTGGAGCCGAACCACTAGGCGGAGCTTGCCTACCATCCTTTCCCTTGTCATTCCTAGATGGACAATCCCTCAATCGATCACCACTATTGCCACAACCAAAGCAAGTATCCCTGCCCATCAAGTATTTTCCCATATGACTCTTCCTAAACTTTTGGCATGCCGGAATCGAAGAACCATTTCCACTATTATTTCCTCCTTGAGGCTTAGGGTTAAACACTCTTTCCTTGTTTAACTTAGGATTCATAGCATTGGAGGAACCTTGATCAGATTACCTTTGTCAAAACTTAGAACGACCATGTCTATCGGACCTTGAATGTGAAAAGTCACCATCACCGGTCTTTGCCCTCTTTGTCTTCCTAGACTTTTCCTTAAGTTTCTCCTCTTCAATTTGTTGAACATGAATAATTAGACAATAAATTTCCATTTCCCTAATAAGCATGGCGGTACGACATTCCTTAACCACCATTTCGGACACACTTGAGACAAACTTGCTCATCTTTGCCCTAGAGTCAGCAACCATAGTAGGAGCATAACTAGACAATAGTGTGAACTTCGAGGCATACTCCTTCACACTCATATCCCCTTAACTAAGGTTAATAAATTCAAGTATCTTGGCCTCCCTCATCTCAAGGGAAAATAACCTATCAAGAAAAGCACCCTTAAACTTTTTCCAATCAAGAGGACCTGCATCAACCGCCCTCTCTTCATTCCATTTGTTGAACCAAACTTGAGTAACACCCTTAAGTTGATAAGCAACCAATTTTGTCTTTTCCACTGGTGTCACTCCCATGATCATCAAGACCTTGTATACCTCATCAATAAACTCTTGAGGATCTTCCTCAACCTTGGAACCATAAAACTCTGGGGGATTCATCCTAGTGAAGTTACTCACTCTAGTTGCCGTCGTACCCACATTTGGGTTCTTGGGGACCACAACCTCCATATTGAATTGGGCCATCATGGCTTGAGCCAATACATGAAAAATAGCCCTAAACTCTAAATTAGTCACTTGTTCGGACAAAGGATCATCTAGAACTTGTGGAGCTTCTTGAGGAGTTTGTCGTCCTATATTATCACCTGCATTCCTTCTAACGTATGCTCTTTGAAGGGCAATATCCTGAAAAGCATCGGATAGGGATTGGGAGAGAGCGATATAGAGTTAAACTCTATCGCACAACTTTAGAATGATAAAAGAAGTGGAGTTTCCTAAATATCTTATAACCTCTTATTCATAAATGTAATGCGCTTCACACTAATGAACAAGACTCTACTCAACGTGGCTTAGGAGACATTCTAGGACCTTTCTAAACCTTGTGCTCTGAACACCAAGTTTTTCATGACCCAAAGTATACCGTAGACGTGACATGGTGTATAAGACCTCGAGAGGCCCTACACAAGCCACTTAGCATACATCATACAAGATAATAGAAACAAAAGAGTTTAAAAGGTAGAATTTCATACAAAAGAGTTTGACAAAAGCGGAAGTCTAAACATAAGTCTCAAAGCCATATAATACATCATAAGGAAAGTGATTGGGACATAACACATACATCACATACCAAATCTGAAATAAAAATGACATAAAGCAATAAAAGAGTCTCGGTCCTCGAAACATGAGGACTTACCCATCTTCAAAGTTTATAAAGGAACACTAGCCACGAGTATGGGAGATAGGAGCATCAGACCCTACATCAGTAAAACAATGTAGGTACAAGTATGCATTAGTACATAGAATGTACTAAGTATGAGGCAATATGCACAAACATAGGCATGATAACATAAGTAACTTAAAACAAGTAGGCATGATCATAATGGGACTTTTAAAAGCTTTAATGAAGAGATGACATGAAAATCATGAAAGTATGGTCAAGTATATTAACATAAAGGACATAACAAAAGCTTTGAAGAAAACATAGTCATTTTATGGGATAATTGCTTTAACCGATAATAAGACCATGAGAGTTATATTATGGAATCTAGTATATCTCTCATACCTAAAGAAGGGGAAACTACTTTCCAAGGTAGAATCCGTACATATCATCATTTTCTAAAGTGGATCCACTAGCTAGATCATTTAAGATAATACTACGGGGGCACGTATTTTGGGACTAGAGGTTGCTATTAGAGACTACCCTATTTAAGCCTCCACCTCAAAGCCCTCTCAGTACTAAGTCTAAATCCAACGGAATATATAAAAGTCAAATATCAATTTAACATAGAGAAAGGCAATGATCAGCACCAATCCACATATTTCAAGATCAAAACATAGAATAGCTCTTAAACATAATTCAACATAGATAAGAAAATATTTCCCAATGTGAATTCATTTGTGAGAAATACCTTTCACAATCATGATCATCATAGTAAGTGAGAAATCCTTTCATAATAGCATTGATACTTTCCTTTCAAATCATCATTAATTAATTTACAATAACTTCATGAAAACATGCATATCTTCATCCTTTCATAATTCATGGATTCATGGGTTAATCATAGGATTATAGTTGAAAAACATAATTTAGGCATGGGTCAATGCAATTTCACTAAGTATCATGGATTAACACCAATTAATGCATTGAAATACTTAATTAACCTTAATAAATCATAATTAGAAGAAATCCACATTCATTGAATTGAAACCCTAATTTGATCAATTGAAAATTGAATTGTGAAATTAAAATCTTTGGGACCCCATAGAGGAAAGGACTCCATGGGTGAATACACACATACCTTGATCCTTTCAGCCTAAGAAAATGGAGAATTTGGAGATTTTGAATGGAACCCTAGTTCTTCTTCTTCTTTCTTAGACTTGAGAGAATTGAGAGGATGAATTTAGCCAACTTTTAGGGAATTTAGGAGAATGAGTTTAAATGGGTAAATTTGGAGCTTAAAAAGTTTATATAGGGCTTAGGTTAGTAGGTAAATAACGTAGGGTTAAAACAATTAGGAAAAGATCCAAAAGCCCTTTAAAAGTAACTATTGAGCCTCACCTACGGTTTGGACCTACGGTCTGTAGGTCATTCTACTGACCGTACTGGTCAACCATAGATAGGTTTAGAAACTATTATTTTAGACCAACTTTTGATGGAACCCATGTACGGCTCGTAGGTCTTTCTACGGTTCATACATGCCAACCGTAGAAACCAATTTTATCCCTTAAAATTTTACCAAGTCTGGGACTCACCTACGAGACCTACCTACGACTCATACAATGGTTGATGGACATGAACCGTAAAAAGGGTACTGGGACTTGATTTTAGAAAATTACTTTTCATATTTCCTACGGTTGCCATCTATGGCTCGTAGAAGATCCTACGATCCATAGATGGGACCCGTAAAGAAGACTTCTTTTCAGAAATTTACTTTCCTCCTTTTTCCAAGTTCTGAGGTGTTCCATGTTTCCTCTAAAAATATGGAAACATTATCTATATGGTGTTCATGTAGATGTGTTTACCGAAAACAACAGTCTAAAATATGTGTTTACTCAAAAGAATTTGTATCTTCACCAAAGAAGGTGGCTCGAGTTATTAAAAGATTACGACATAAGTATCCTCTATCATCCAGGTAAAGCAAATGGGGTGGAAGATTCTCTTAGTCGACTATCAATGGGAAGTGTTGCTCATGTTGAAGATAATATGAAGGAGTTAGTTCGTGATGTTCATAGATTGGACAGATTGTGTGTTCAGTTGGTTGATTCTAATAAAGGTGGAGTAGTTGTTCATAATGGTTTGGAATCGTCTTTTATATCAGATGTGAAGGCCAAGTAAGACCTTGATCTGGTATTAGTTGACTTGAAAAAGTTGATTTTCGGAAAATCCATTGAGTCTTTCTCCCAAGGGGGAGATGGAGTCCTTCAATATTAAGGTAGGTTATGTGTTCTGAATGTTGATGAGATGAGGAATCAGATTCTGACAGAAGTTGATAGTTCTCTGTATTCTATTCACCCGGGAGCCACCTAGATGTACCGTGATTTGTGGGAGGTTTATTAGTAGAATGAGTTGAAGAAGGATATTGTGGAATTGGTTAAGTGTCCGAATTGTTAACAAGTGAAAGTTGATCATTAAAAATTAGATGGTTTGTCTCAAGACATTAGTATTCCTACATGGAAGTGGGAAGATTTGAATATGGAATTCATTACGGGTTTACCCCGCAAACATCGATAATTTGTCAATTTGGGTTATTATGGACCAAATGACAAAATCAGCTTACTTTCTTCTTATTAAGACTTCATTTTCATCAGAAGATTATGCCAAGCTTTATATTAGGGAAATGCTAAGATTGAATGGAGTGCCTTTATCCATTATCTCCAATCGAGGTACTTAATTAGTTTACATCTCGGTTTTGGAAGTCATTTCAAAAAGGTCTTGGTACCCAAGTGAAACTAGCATGACTTTTCATCCTCAGACCGATGGATAAGTCGAGTGTACCATTCAGACTTTGGAAGATATGTTGAGAGCTTCTGTGATTGATTTCAAGGGTAATTGGGATGATTACTTGCCTTTGATTGAGTTTTCTAATAATAATGACTATCATTCTAGAATTAGGATGGCATCGTTTGAGGCTCTTTATGGTAGAAGGTTTAGGTCTCTTATTGGTTGATTTGAAGTTGGTGAGATTGCTTTGATAGGGCCTGAATTGGTGCATGAGGCTACGGAAAAGGTTCGACTTATTTGTGAAAGGTTGAAAATGGCGCAAAGTCGACAAAAGTATTGTTCTGATGTTAGGAGAAGAGAACTAGAATTTGATGTTGATGATAGGGTCTACTTGAAAATTTCACCCATGAAGGTGTAATGAGATTTGGAAATAAAGGAATCTTAGTACCCGATATGTGGGCCTATATCAGATTTTGAGACGTGTTGGCAAGGTTGCTTATGAACTTGAGTTGACTAATAATTTAGCATCGGTACATACAGTATTCCATGTATCTTTGTTGAAAACCGTTAGAGATCCGACATCTATTGTTCCTTTGGAAGTTTTGGGAGTTAAGGAGAATCTTTCTTATGAAGAGGTTCCGTTTGAGATTTTAGACCAGCAAGTTTTGAAGTTGAGAAATAAAGAAGTTGCTTCTGTAAAGGTTCTTTGGAGAAATCAATTAGTTGAGGGTGCTACTTGAGAGGTCGAAGCCGATACGATGCCCCTGTATCCTCATCTCTTTCCCTCCTCTCCTACTATAGCATGAGGTATTAGCTCCTCATAGTTCATTCTTTTGGATTCATGTGTTTTAGTCATTCTCATGTTTCCATATGCATGCATGTTCATGCAAACCTGATTTAGCTTGGAGTGATTCTCCATGTTTATGTGATTTTTAATGAGATTTGCATTCATGTTGGGTTGTTAGTTTCTCTCATACTCTATTCATGCTAACTTATGTCCTATTTGAGGATGAGTGTTTCCAAGGGGAAGATATTGTAACACCTCGGAAGTTGGAAAGATGAAAAGAAGAAAAAATGTAGAAAATTTCTCTGAAGTTGTGTCTACGAGTCCTATCTACGACCGTAGGAAGTCCAACGGGCCATAGGAAGTGAATAGTAGAACCCAAAGTTGGGTTTTGGAATTTAAAATTTCTGAATTATGACCTACGACTTGATAGAATGAGTTTGTAGGTTGAAGTCGTAGGATGGATTTAGAGATTTAAGGTAAGACATCAGTTCTACGAAAGGATTTGATGGGTCTTAGAAAGTTCTACGGGTCGTAGACCAGCCTCATAGGAAGTGGAAAAAATATTTTGGAAATCAAGTCCCAGTAACTCATTCTACGATTGACCATGACGGTCCGTCGAATGGACTAGCGACCGTAGGAAGGTCCGGTAGAAAAGTTCCAAACTTAGTGAAATTTTGAGTTAAAGTTGAGGTCTACGGTTTGGGTCTATGGGCAATAGAAAGGTCTCGTCGAAGTTGGATGGATTTTAAGGTTCCAGTACTTAGTCTATGGTTGACCAGTACGACCCATAGAAAGGTCTACGGACCATAGGTCGAACTCGTAGTCCTGTCCGACATTTATTTTTAAGAGGTATTTGGATCTTTTCCTATGCGCTTAAGGCTTATGCTATGTCTTTTTGACTCTCATTCTAAGCCATATATAAGATTTTTAGTAGCTAAAACTACCCACTCTAAATTCATTCCCCTAATTCCCAAATTCCAACCAAATTCATCTCTCCCAATTTTTTCCAAGGCTCTCAAGGGATTCTAGGGTTCTTCAAGTTCAAGTCTCCTTTAGTCATCATTTTCTTAGGGATTCAATATCAAGGTATGTAGGGAGTTCATCAATGGGTTTCATTCACCCATTGAGTCCCCAAATATTCTCCAATTCAATTCCCTAAGTTGGTTAAGTTTTCATTCAATTCCTCATGGGTTCTATTTTTGTTGATTTAAATTGTTTGATTTTTATCATATTATGATTATTTAGTTTCAATTACATGTTTTCTAATCAATTCCATATGAACCCATGCATTCATCATGATTTTGACTATGAACCCTAATTTGCATGAATTTGAAGAAAACTATGAATGATATTTTTATGAACTTATGCATAATTTATTAAAAGGGATTGTTTATGATCTAGGTTACTTTAAGATGAGTATCAATAAAATTGTGGAAGGATTTTCTTACATATTACGGAATCATGGCTTGGTTTTCTTACTTAGACTTAATTAAAGAGTTAATGAGCTACTCTATGAAGTTTAAGCTTGGATTAGTATTTGAATTTATTTTTCTGTATATGATAGTAACTTTATGAAAATGACTATTCCATTAAGATTTAACTTAGCACCGAAAGAACTTTGAGGTGGAGGCTCAAATTTGATAGTCTCTAGTAGCAACCTCTAGTTTCAAACTATGTGCCCTCATAGGATTTCCTTAAATGGTCTAGCTAGTGGATCCACATATATCACATGACATGATACAGAGTTCTACCTTGACACTCTCACTTCTCGATGTGGGAGTTACATCGGATTCCATGTTATTGCTCGCATGGTCTATTATCGGTTAAAGCGAATATCCCATAAAATTAACTAAATTACTTTTTAAAAAAATTCCTTATGTTTTAAGATGCATTGACCATGTTCATTATTTATGATTCTTCTTAAAAAAAATTACTATGTTTAGCTATGTCATGCATTTCATGTTTTCGAGTATGTCCTCTTATGATCATGTTTCATGTTTAATTGCATTCCCCTCATACTTAGTACATTTCATGTACTAATGCATACTTGTGCCTATATTTTTCATTAATGTAGGGCGTGATGATTCCTCTCCCTCAGTTCGTGGCTAGTGGATTTCCTTGTAGATACAATGACTTGGTGAGTCCTCATACTCCAAGGATGATGTCGCCTTTATTTCTTTCTTATGTATTTACGTTTCAGATGTTGTACATGGTGTACGCTTTATTTCTCGGCCGCTCCTTTGATGTAATAGATGGCTTGTCAATACTATGTTAGACTTCTGCTTAAATGTCAAACTCTTTACTTCATATGAGATGTCCTGCTTTATTATGTTATGTATATGCATATCAAGTGGCTTTTGTAGGACCTCTCGGGGACTTATACGCCATGTCACATCTAGGGTGTACTTTGTGTCATGACAGTTGGGCTGGATTTGTATTTCTATGCAGGTTCTAATGTTTGGAGGTTCGGATGGTGTGTCATGGTCGAGGGTGTTCGAACCTTTTTTTAGCGTTAGCTAGGAATACTTTCCTAGTAACGTATTTATTTTTGTACTCATTCCCTTGATTTTCTACACTTGTGTAGGTTATGGTCCCGGTTCGTCCCGATCATCCTCCCCCATCAATGTCTGAGGCTTGCACTTAGGATTACGTGAGGTAGCTACTAGTTGCTCTACCAAACATCACATACCCTTATTTTCTGTCTTATTCTATCTAGAACTAGAGACATTCAGACATGTTCTTTCATCAAATCTGTATTATTATCTAGTGGCTTGTACTTGTGGGACAAGGTTTTGGGGAAGATTTTTTTTATATTATGGTTTCTGTGATATGTTGTTCTTAGTTCTTTGTTTCCTCTCTTATTTCCACATTTACCCATGTAGATGTATCTTAGGTTGACCTATCTTGATGGGATAACATGCCAAAGTTTTATTTTCTTTCAAAGGTTACTACAGAATTCCTAAAATCCAAGTTAGGGTTTTCCTCAATTTATGCAATTCTATTATAAGCTTATGTTCTAGATTTATTTACTTTGTTTATAAACCTCATTGAACTAGCTCAGCATGATTTCTATAGTTTCTCTAAAATTTAGATATTCCAAGCATCAAATTAGCATGATATAAATTTCAATTTTAGTAAAGATTATTTGAAAGATGATTTTTGAGCAAAGTATCATACTTGTTTCAGCCAGACAGATAGTATCACTATATACATATTATTTTGGGAGGATTATTTAGCACCAACAGGATGTAGGTTCATTATACCAGAGTCTCATAATTACGTGCCACTGTAAGATTTGCACACACCTCAAGTTTGTCACCTCTATTAGCCCGAGTGACTTAGTAGTGATCCACATTAGATAGATAGGTTTTATACCTTAACAAGGTATAAGGCAGTCCTCTCAACTGGGATTATATGTTAGACAACATAAGCTCATATGGTGTATGTCGATTGGAAGAAACTTCACGCTAATAGTATCATTATTGTATTACACTTTAATTTTAAACATGATTTCTCATATTATCAGGTCAAATATATTTTCAGTTCAGAGCTACAAAAAATAGCTTTATTTTTACAAACTATTAAAGCAAATTTCTATATGATATTTTTATACCTTTTTTAAGATGTTCATGTATCCATTCCATATATTCATGATTATTAAAACTCATCAGTCTTTGGAAGCATGTTGTTACCAAAAATGATGGATGTCTAGTGTCACCTTATATACTCAGTATATTCCACATACTGACCACATACTTTTCTCTACAATGCATCCTATTATGATGTAGATTCAAGAGTTCACTTTCAAACTCGTGGCTAGATAGGTTGTAGCACTTTCAATCCGTAATTGGTGAGTCCTCATTCGGTTACTTCATGAATTAATCAGTAGTTAGATCTTTACCTCAGACAATAATCATTTTGAATTTAGTTGGGGGCTATGTCCTGGCATATTTATTTTATTTTAATCAATAAAGGCTTATATTCTGACAAAGGTAATTTAATAGTCTTCCATGGATTTGTAGTTGTTTCATTATGCCTTAAATTTCAGGATCTCGATAGTTATGTTTCACCTTCCACTTGCATTATATAAAAATGTTCAGCTATTCAATAATTGTATGCCAGTACCAAGAGTCCGTATGAGATATTTGTGATCCTAAGTATCGGTCACATCTAGGGTGTAGTTGGTCGTGACATATTTTGAGGGAAATTTTTTATGCAGAAGCAACAAAGATAGATTCTACTACAAATATTGTGGTTGAAGCTAAAGTTATTTTAGAAGCATATAGATATTGGCAACAAGTCCAACATATGAATATAATTATAAGACTGATTCAATGCTTTATAAGCAGGTAATAGGAGGGGGTTTGAAAACCCTAATGGAATATTACAACATGGATAAAAGAAATTTAGATAATTTTAGCAAATAAACAAACACAAATTTAACATATTCTAAAGAAAAGGAACACGCTTAATGTCTCTATAGATAATCAAGCATTAGACAAAAGGAGATGACATATCATATGGATTCTAGGAGATGGAATCAAAGGGAAGAAAACACATCAACATGGGCAAGCTTTAGTATCATACATTAGAGTTGCATCAATTACCAAATGAAATTTTTTCAGAAATTTAGGATACAACATAAGAATTCACATCAAGCATAGTTACAAAGATATTTTTTTCCACCACGGAAATCCTACCATGAACAAGATAACTAGCCTAGACTATATCAATCAACCAAAGGTTTTCAAATTTTTAATTTTTAGATTTCTTCTCTGAAGTGAACTCGGATCCCTTATGGACCATGTCACCCATCCCTAAAGGTTATAAAATATACAATAAACCTATGAAAAAAGATTATTTCGGATAAAAATATATTTATTATTAAGATGACTGATAGGTCGTTACACAATAATAAACATTTACTACTTAAAAAGTTATTCCCTTATGATATTTAATTTTGAAGAAACAACATACTAAATAATTGTTTTTGATATCTACTGTATGAAAGTTTCTATTTAAGGACGAAACTAATTAGTTCGTGAAGTAGAAGAACTAGCCACATTCATTTTAGGTACAAAATTTGGATCTTCATGTTTTTTGATTTCTTGATTCAATTGTGTGAGATCAATCTCCTTAGTCAATTGATCTTCAAATTCTGTGAGCCCTTGGTACAACTTCAGAAAACTTCCCAAAGAAGTAGACTCAAAATCATCTGATAGCTGATATGTGATATTATCTTCAATAGATTTTTCTTTTTCCTTATTTTCTTCTTCCTTCTTTTTCATCTTCATATAAAATCGAGGTGCAATTGGATGGTTGGCCTCCAAAAATTGGTGAACAACAGATTCTACATCAGGCTTTTCGAATAAAATTGATTGACGATCGATTGAGAAAATAATAATAGCAATTTCAATTCCACATAAAATGGAAAGCTCATTTGCCTTTTTAAATAGAGCTTTTTGAATCTTCGATATTTTAATACCCTCAGCACATTTATATTTTGCAAGTGCTAAATAAACATTAGAACTCTTTGGTTCCATGTCTACAACAAGAGGAGATGGAAAGATAAAATAATATCTTTATCAATACATGCTCAATCACCACCTTCAAATTTATAGCAACTTTCTTCTGTCATTTGACTTTTAAATTCTAGAATTTTTTTCCTGGCCGATTCAAGATTTACTATTTACAAAGCCTCCCTTATAGTTTGATATCATAAAGTTACCTCCTCTCTACTTTCTTTAAATGAAAAATTATCAGAAATTATAAAGTCTTGAAAAAACTATACAAATTACTGAAATTTATCTATACTAATATAAACTACTCATTACATATTTATTAATTTTTATTTATATTTATATCTTTTAAATCTTATCAAAAAAGAAAAGAAAAAAAGGAAATAAGGAAAGAAAATATAGTCAATGAAAACTATTTTAATCAAGGATTTCTTGTATGAAATAAACAGAAAAACTGACTAAACTAAAAGACAATCATTATATAATTGAATTACATAATAATCATAAAGCTTTGATATTCCGTACAAATGATTGACAATTACATTGAATTTTTTAGGCAGTGTAATTGTTCTTTATTATGAAAATAAATTTTGATTAATTAAAAGATTTTTCTCTCCTATTTCCATCGATCATCTTCTAAAGAGGAGATCATTGCACCAAAACTTTTCATAAGGGGGACGCTAACATAATGTTTAAAGCTAGATTGGAGGTGATTGCAATTATGCATAACTAGTGTATATTGCCTTAATTTTCATTGGTAAATTACCTAAATCTTCCTCTATTGATTAGATTGCCAAAATTTTAAAAATCAATAAAATAAATAGGAACAAAAATATTCTAGTGACATGCTTATTCAATTTGGAATTACATTTTCCTCATGAACCAAAAATTATGGTCATGATGACACCAATGCCAATCCCGCATATTGATAAGTCAATTCTTCACTTACAAATCCTTTAACAAATATTGTAAAATATAAATTAAATAAGAAGTAGAAATAAGCCTTACACAAAACATATCATAAATTCAAATAAAATGTGGAAAACAACAATTCTAACCCCAAAGACTTATTAAGATAGGTAAATACTTCTAAGATATAGAGATGTGACCCTAAATGAACTACACTATACGTGAAAACTAAAACAAAAAAAACTTAAAAGATAGTAATTTTAGGGTTATATTGTAACAACAATCATAGTCATTTTGTGATTTTTCACCTCTATTGTGCTTGACCCTCCGCATAGCTTAAGTTATCTATTAATACATGTGGGAATCAGTGACACAATTATCTAGGTTATCAGATATGTTTCAGCTAAGGTTTTTAGTTTTAGAAGTTTGAAACTTGGAAACTTTGATCAAAGTCAATATTTGAGGATAACGAGGTGTGTACGAATTTTGATGATTCTAATATGTTGTAAGGATGGAACGAATTCTATGGCACTCGAAAGTGATTTAAATCTTTAGGTGGAATTCTAGTGTTCATGAAATTTGGAGTTGACTACAGTCATTGTTTGATCAAAATGATCTCCAACGAGCGATTTAGTAATTCAATAGGTCAAAAATATGTACTACGATCAATTTAACTATTCGTTTGTATGAACGAAGTTCCAAATAAATATTAAGGGTCCATTCTAAAAAATTGTGCATTTTGTTCTTAAAAACTTTGTCATCTGATGTATGTTCGCAATTGTGAAGGTGATTCACAATTGTGATGTTTGAGGTTTTCTAGGAATCTTTCAATTTCAATATTATTTGTTCGCGATTGTGAGGTTGGAATACTATGTCCTTAAGCTCGGAAAGAATCTATCAATTGCAAAATCAAAGGGTGGCCAGTTGGCAGTCTAATGAAAGACCAAAGTCTCACATTGCAATATTAGGTTAGGACCTTGCAATTTGAAATTAAGACATTTTATTTGTAATTGTGATGGTATTTAGGAGCTTTAGTGAAATATTCCTTTACGCGATTTTATTTGTTCAAACTTCTTTTTTTTTGGAGATTTTGAGCTCGGTTTAAGATGTTTTTTAAAACTACTTGAAGGTGTTGTCATGGTGCAACATTCAAGCTCGCCTTGACATTTCCTATTGATTAGTGTATTATATCATCATTCAAATTGTGTATGAACATGGGATTTTGGAATTTTTCAAGTAAGTCAATAAATCATAATTTGGTTATGTTAAGGTCGATTTGAACTCCATTTTCAATAATAAATTTATTTGAATTCCTATTTTTTTTACAAAAAAAAAATCTATGGTCATGGTGACACCTACCTCGACACTTATGTAGGTATGATAATCCTTCCCAAAATACATACAAACATAAATTAAATGCGAAAGTAATTAAATAGTAACATAAATAATTCTCTAAAGCTTGAATCTTTCATAATAATGCAAGAATACTAAAACATAACTATCCCATGACTCTGTCTCACCCTTAGAAGATCTTTCTAAAATAAAACAAATTACAATGTATAATAAATTCAATTGTCTAACAACTATAAAGACATACTTGAAATGTAGAAAAAGATTGGCCTTGTCCTAAGACATAGGGAGCTCCACATAACTCTAAATAAATTATCCTCTCAAACAGATAAGGATATATATGGATAGCTAGTGTCAGGACCTTATCAGAAAAGATGTAGTAAGAGGAGTATAAGTACAAACCAAGCATACTTAGTAGGTATCATCGGCCAACCGATCAAGAGTAATAACTATAAAATGCATAGAATACTATAAACCGTGCACTTTGAAAATGTCCTAGTAGTTTCGTATAAGACAGTCACTAAGAAGCTAAATGAGGCATAACAGTAATAATAAGACAGTGCAGTTTACTTGAATGCAATGTCCAATGATTCTATTTGTGTACCTTCTCTACTCTGAATACATTGAGAGATGGGACCCATAGGAGACTAGTGCGGTCCATATACCCTACAAACTATTTTCCTTGAAAATGCAAACTAGATTTTTGTCCTTGATATCATCAATAATTAATCACCCAAATCTATTTCCCTCGTGCATGCATATTTATCTTCAAAAACGTTATTTCTATTAGTACCAATCTTATGATTAATGAGAATGAATGAGTATGCATGATCACACAAATAAAATAAGTTTCAAATATAACAATAATATAAGAATGCATATCTTAGCACAAATAGCAAGGGCTACAAGTCTCCTCAAGCAATTGATTTACTTTTATAAATTAATGTGGAGGGCCACATGTGATCAATTAAGCAGATCGGTATTCTAAGCGAACCCATAGTCTAATAACTCTCTATTAAACTATCAAATAGATCTCTTTTTTATAATTGTGCCCATCTAGTCATATTAATCTCCTTGAATGAGCAGATGCAATGAAAGAGAGTACATAACATTTATAAAACTTCAGATTGGTGCACCGTTGGTAAAATGATAGGATCATTTTACTATGGACTTAAATTTATGAATGATTGGCGATGTTGAAAAAAAGACTAAAATATATTTAGTATGGTGTGTACTATAGGACACATAACTATATATATTCTAGGATATATGATTATTTGAAGTTGACCTAAGTAAAAACTTATAGCAAAACTCAATCGGTAAAGAATATTTCAACTCTACTTTTTGCTAAAGGATTCTTATGACCTTAATTAATCTCCAAAGATATTCTCATACTAAATAATTGACCTCAACACATATGTACAATTATAAATCATTAGGTTCAAGTCAATACGCATTTAGAGAATGACTTGGATTTTTGCTTAGAAGTTGTGGGGTGTTAAGAAATAACTTAAGTAGAAAGCATAAGAACTTCTTCTTATCCTCCCTCTTGATGCTCCATTGATATTTTTCTGTCCCGAGACTACTGTAACACCCCAAAAATATCTAGCTCAGATCAAACCAGGAAGACTGCAGAAAACATATTAAAGTCTGTAGATGTTGTGTTTCACGGGTACCACCTACGGGTCGTAGAAGGGAGTACGAGCTATAGATGGGTCCCTTAGATAAGGCTTCAAAAATTAGGAAAATTGGATCAGTATCTACGAGTCAAGTTATGGATCGTTGAGAGTTTTACAGGTCATAGACATGAATCGTAAAACAACTTCAAAAAATTAGAAATTGGACTTGAATAGGATGAGAATGGTTTACGAGTCATAGTTAGGACTACGGTCTGTAGAATGTGGTCTCATAGATCAGACCTGAAAGAATGTGTATTTTAGTATATTGTTTTTCAATGAATGGACATCACAAATCATTATACACTACAAATCATATAAGGATTTAGGAGTCGTAGAATGGTCTCGTGGTTTGAAAGATCAGAAACCCAGAAATTTCAATTGTCTTCTACAAATAGGCTTCTACATTCCGTAAGAAGAACTACAGTCCATAGATTGCCTTTGACAGTTTGTAATGACGGTCATTTTGGTCTTTTCCCATTCTTAAAATCCTATACTATGTTGTTTGGCCTAATTTTAAGTGGGATTAATTGATTCCTAGGTAACCTAACATCTCATTCTCTCCTAACTCTCCTCAAATCAGGTTCTTTCAATCTAAAGTTTTCTCTCAAGGCAAGAAGAAAGAATCCAAGATTCAAGCTTCCCCTCTAAGATTCAATCTAGGGTTCCTACTCCAAGTATTTGAGATTTCATCAATGGGTACCCCTTCACCCATTGAGTCCCCAGAAAACCCCAATTCTATAAGTTAACGATTTCTCCAATCCTATGGTTTCTATGATATTCATGGGTTCTTGATGAATTTTAATTTTTCTTCATGATTAGCCTCCAATTTCATGATCTTAATTATAATTCCATGTTTTCAATTGTATTTTCATGAACCCATAGTATACAAGTAGTTTCATGATTTAGAATTATGCTATTCCAGATTTATCTAATATCATGATATAGATACTTTCAGATAAAATATCTTTCAGATTATATTCAGTTATCATAATTTATGAGCTACTCAATATTTATCAATTATAAGTATGATTTTGTATTATCAAATTACTACTATTTCCATTTTATATGTATGTTTTCTTTGGGAGTAATACTTAGCATAGAGCGGATTTCGGAATGAAGGATTCCAGTCAGCGTCTGTGGACCTTTAGTAGCAATCCCTAATTTCTAGAACTATGTATCACCATAGGATTTATCTGTACAAACATTAGCTAGTGGAACCACCTAAGCTCAGATATCAGGTCCCTTACCTTGGCAAGTATTGGACACTCTCCTTTAGTGTGGGAGAAGTACACTGAACTCCATGTAGTAGCTCACATGGTTTTTTCAGTTTTAGTATCTATCACGATGAGATTTTCAGATATTGCATGACCTTGTACTTACAAATTTCAGATCAGTATATCTCAACTTCATGTTATTTTACCTAGTCAATACATAAGTATCTTTTACAGATTGTTCTTGTTCAGATATTATGTATAGTATGTATTATCTTACATACTCAGTACATTCAAAGTAAGTACTGAATGCATACTTATGGCCTATATTGTTTGATAATATAGGTTCCGGCGCTCCATATCCAACTTACGGTTAGTACTATCTACAATTAGCGGCAGACGTGTTGGTGAGTCTGTCATGACCCAAGGTACCCCCTAGAAGTGACATGGCGTATAAGACCCCGAGAGGCCCTACACAAGCCACTTATCATACATAAACAAGATAATAGAAAATCAAGAGATTTTAAAAGATAATTCATATCATAAAGAGTTTTGTCAAAACGAAGCGGAAGTCTACATAGTCTCAAAAGCCATCTACTACATCATGAGTGATCGGGAGGTAACCCGTACATCACATAAAATCTCTAAAAATATAAAGACAATAAGCAATAAAGGTTCGGTCCTCAAAACATGAGGACTCACCAATCTTCAATATCTACTAAGTGATCCTTAGCCACGAAGATGCATAATAGGAGCATCGGACCCTACATTAGTGAAACAATGTGCAAGAGTATATGTTAGTATAAAAATAAACCAAGTATGATGGCAATGCATAAAAGTTATGAAATCACGCTAAAAGAACTTTTTGTGATATGCAAAGACCAAGTCAAAACATAAGATAAGAGGGTTAGAAAATATAAATCGTAATCGTGATCAATGCAATTAAAATCATCTTTGAACGTATGTGAGATACTTCTTGAATTAACCTTAGTTCATTATTATTGTAGGAAGTAGCCTCAACCGACATAGAGACCATATGAGCTATAACATGAAATTAGGTGTAATGCTCCCACAACGAAAAAAGAGTGTCCTACTTTCCATGGAGAACCATGAACTTCTAGCTTACGTGGATCCACTAGCTAATGTCTATCTAAGACCATCATCGTCTCTCTAAGACAATCATCCTATGGTGGCACATAATTATGGGACATGGGTGGTCGCCACTTGTCCACTCGGCGCTAAGCATAAATCCCATGAAATAGTTATTAATCTTGACTTATCTTATCATTAAGAGACATGGGTGGTCGATGATAACGCTCAAGTACAAGTATAACCCAACAATGAGTTGGGGTCGATCCCACAGAAAGTGATACGGTAAAGAATTCAAGTATGAAGTAAAAAAGTGTTCTAATCTTTTGTAGAAATAAAAGATTGTGCAACATAAAATAAATCATGAAGTTTCAATTATCAATATCAAAGAGGGAATTTTTAGTAACCAATTGCTAACAAAAACAATTAACACGGGATTTGAACGGTTAGAGAGAGGACCTTAGGAGTGTGAGCAATCGAATAGTAATTTCGCTTAATGGGTAATTATTAATTGTTCTAAGTTGTTGAATCTCAATGGGTAGGATACGTTTTTAATATAATAACTATCTCTCGATCAGCTATCATGTTTCGGGTGAGTTCTCTCGAACCTCAATAAGCTTAAAAATACAAAACAACCCAATTCCTTAATTAAATCCAGTTTATCAAGTTGTGTTGTAAAGACGCAAATCAATACAACTATCAATCATTCATTCTACTCTATACCTCTTTCTCAAGCAAACATAGAGAGTTAAGCTAGAACCGAATTTGCAACTTCAGTTCATCAATGAAAACATGAATAAACAATTGAACTCGTTTCAAAACAACATCAAATTCAGCAATTAACAATACCCACAAGCTAATTTATATATTTGATTACATGATCACATCCCTAAGGGAAGGGGTTTTAGCCAAACATAGTGAAAAGTAAGAAAATGTTACCAAAAAGATTATCCATCCGAATTGTTAATAATCTGCAATACTCAATGCCAAAATTAAGGCTAGAATCCTAAAACTTCAAATCCAAGATCCAAATCTTCTCCAAGAATGTTCAACAATGTAAAAATATGTAAAAAGCTCTCAAAATTTAGTAAAGCACTCTATGGGAACTCTCTTTTCTCTTTTCAAAAATTGAATTTATACGTTTCTAAATTTTTTTGATATTAGTCAGGATCGCCAAACGAGTCACAATCCGCCGAAGTGCATGTCTTCTCACTTTTTAGCTTGACTGTTGCATACAATTATTCTGGAAGATTTGGTGAGCTGGATTGTTGTCGTCGTTCCATTCGGCGCGTTGCTGAAGTGCATTTTCACTCGCCGAGTTGTCTTGATCCATGGGCTGCTTCGCTGGACAATTTTGTGAGCTGGAAACTCACTCGGCGAGTCGTCGAGTGGCTTTTGCGAGCTCCAGCTTCTCTTTTCTTCAGTTTTTCCAACTTTTTTGCTCTTTTTCCCATCATAATGTCTTTGCCTTGTTCTTAAGCCTTTATTATTGCATATAAACACATTAACATAAGTTATGAGCATAAAATAGGCATTGAGGACACTAATTCGTTGAATAATTAGCCCTAAATGAGTCGAAATTCCCGACTCATCAGTCGCCACTTGTCTTATTATAGGATAGCTCCTTAGACTATGCATGAGAAAATCTTTCACCATCCATGATCTTTTCATAATAGCTTTAAGGCCCATAGTCGGTCACTTCATGCTAGAAATGCCCTACTACTAATGGAAATAGTTTTGAAATCGTGATCTATAATCATTGATGGCATATCCGGATACCATACTTATCAAGACCTAATTTAGGAAAATAGCCCAAAAGGCATTGAGGGCCAGTCTAGATGTCGTTCATGTCAATTGGCCAAGTTTCATAGAACAAATAGATACCTTCATCTATAAGCTTTCTTGAGTCATAAGCATTACTTTCATAAAACATGCATTTTTCAATAATTCATAAGCTTCATCATATTTTCAAAGTCAAATCATCTTCAAATTTATTTACATCAATTTCATAAAGAGAAGACATGTCTGTCTTCATAAATTCATCTTTCATAGTTCAAGACCCACATTATATCATCATAGCTTAGAAAACATGGGTTACGCATGGGTTCATGGGGATTCATCTTAAAAACATGTAATTACTTCAATTCATGCATAAAAATTCATAAAACAATCAATTGGATCAACATTGAAAGGAACCCATGAAATGGAAGAAAACCCCAACTTCAATTGGAGATTTCTAACTTGAAAATTGGAGAATTTAGGGACCCTATGGAGGAAAGAGCTCCATAGGTGAACACTATCATACCTTGGAGTTAAAATCCCTTAAGCAATTTGGTGAATTGGAGGCTTGATCTTGAAACCCTAACTTGACTTCTTCTTCTTCCTTAGAGAGAGAAACATTTGAGAGGAGGAGCTTGATCAACTTTTTGAAATTTAAGAGAATGAATTGTGTTTGGGTGAATTGGGGTTTAAAATCATTATATAGGGCTTTGGGTAGAAGGCAAAATGACGTAGTATTGAGTTAAAATAATTGGGAAAAGACCCAATAACCCTGACTTAAAACTGCCAAATTTTGCTCACCGGAACGCCAAAACGGGTCGTTTAGAGTACCACGGCCTGTCTAACGGGTCATGAAGAAACTCTGCCCGACAGAGCCTCACTATTTTTGGCATAACTTTTTACTCCGAGCTTGGAATTAGGCAAACTCGGTGGCGTTGGAAAGAGGACTCACAGATCTTTAATTTGATAGGTCATGGGCCACCTAATTTATTTTGTTCTAAAGATATGATCATTTGAAGTTGACACTAAACTCTAAGTATGATAAACCCCCTTCACGGTCTGTGTGGGGATTCATGGGCCGTTTAGACGCTCGTGGTCCGTGACCAGTGACTAGAGAACCCCTTCTGATTGACCCACTTGACGACCCCTTTGACGACCCGTCATCATCACCACTGGTCGTCTGGGCGTCCGTCAAGGTGGAGCCTACCCAGGCAGGTTCTGGAAACCTACCATGAGCCCATTAACAGACCGTGGTCCCCTTCAAGGCCCGTCTGGGGCTCCGTGGAGGGTTCCATGGTCCACTTTTGGGCTTGTATCTTGCCCGCTTGACCCCTTCCTAGGCTTTCTTGAATCTGTGGTATTATAATATCTCCCCCTTGGGAACATTCGACCTCGAATGGAACTCAAACTAGCACGAAAAGAGTAGGAGACAAACTAACAACCCAAACATTAATGCAACTTCATCAAAATTCACATAACCAAGGAGGAACCTCGACTCGAAGCTAAAACATTTTCAAAACATTATTTCATACGGTCTATATGCAACTCATACTCAAATGCACATAATCATGAAGCAATCAAGTAAGCTAAATCATATCTTTTGAAAATTAAATTTTTCATGAGCATGCATGCATGAGGAAACATGAGGATGACTAAGACACACGAGTCCTAAAGGGTGAACCATGAGAGCTAAGGCTTCAAGTTAGACCAGAAGATAGAATGAAAAAGATAGGGACACTAAGACATCACATCGCCTTCGAACTTTCACACACCCAACCATAACAAGGAACTCTTCCAAAATCAACATAGTTCTACTCAAGCACCAACCATGAAGCACACTATCTCCCTCTTGGGAGCAAACCCCATTAGTCCCTTCAAATTCATCTCCCTCAACTCAAGCATAACACCAAAGTCTTAACAACCAGTGAACCATTGATACAAGTAAACACTTTAGAAGTTTCCACAAGGATTTGAATTACTAATCCAAACACAATCACCATACGTGGAGTCTTACCATAGCCAATGAAACACTCAATACCAAGCAATGCATAACCACAAGCTAAAAGACCATAACTCACCAATTACCGCATCCGGGGAACCCTCATGATCTTGTCAAGTTTGAAGAGCATAAAACCTATCTTGTTTCCAACCACCACTATGATCGGAGGAAGGGTAGGGTTGAGCCCGTCGACGATTATCTCCCTCATTTCTAGCAATCGAAGGACAATCCCCTATCTTATGATCCATCTTTCCACAACCAAAACATGCATTTGTACCGGCTAGAAACTCACCAATATGTCTTCTCCCACACTCCCGACACTCGGGCCACATTTGCTCACTACTACCTAGGGGTGTCAAAAGAATACGAAAAACCAACCGAACCGACAGAACTTAATCGAACCAAATTTATGCTATTTTTTTAATAAAACTGTGCACTTTTATCTAAGTGTATAACTGTTTCAAACAATTGGATGGTCTTACATGTATGTAAATATATTTTATATATTAACAATATGTTAAATTTAATATATAAATATATTTTATAACATTTTTCACATATAAATATAACTTAGGTCCTAGACCTCTGGAGACTAGATGACTTTGAGTTTTTTCTCTTTAATTAGTCTTTACTTAATTAGGTTTAAAATTAAAAGATATTGTCATAGATACTCTATCAAACAATACAACAAACCTATCCAAACACTCCTATCAAATATTTAAGATCAAACAATAGGCAACAATGTTTTACATTCTTGTCTTCTTGGTGAAGAATTAAAGTGCTTCTTCAAGAACATATTTGCGAAAGAAATATATTAATAGTAGTATATTTTGAGGTGATATTTTAAAAGTAAAAAAAAAACTGAAAATTAACTGAACCATAGCGATACCGAAGAGAAACCTATATGATTGGGATGGTTTTAAAAGGCTAATTTTGGTTATATATTATAAAATACCCAAAAAATTGGGATGCTATAATTTTTTAAAAATAACCGACTGAACCATACCATTGACACCCCTACTACTACCCTTATCTTGAGAGCGACCATAGTTGTAGCATATTTAGACAATTGTGTGAATTTCAAAGCATACTCCTTCACACTCATATCCCCTTGATGAAGGTTAATGAACTCAAGTACCTTTGCCTCCTCATCTCAAGGGGAAAGAACCTATCCAGAAAAGCAACCTTAAATTTCTCCCAATCAAGAGGACCCGCATCAACTGCCCTCTCTTCCTTCCATTGGTTGAACCAAACTTGAGCAACACCCTTAAGTTGATAAGCGGTCAATTCCGTCTTTTCCACCGGCGTCACTCCCATAATAATAACCACCTTATACACCTCATCAATGAACTCTTGAGGATTTTCCTCAACTTTAGACCCATGAAATTCCAGAGGATTCATCCTAGTAAAGTCCCTCACTCTAGTTGTCGTCGTACTCACTTTTGGGTTCATGGGAGCCACAACCTCCCTATATGCTTGAGTAATCATAGGTTGGGTAAATACATGAAATGCGAAACTCATCATTAGCCACTTGCTTGGCCAAAGGGTCGACCGTCACTTAGGGAACCTCTTGTCTCACATTTTGACGAACATTCCTTCTCACGGGATTCCTTCGTGGAGGCATATTCTGAAAAGTATAAATAGAGGTTAGGAGATAAGGACACCTAGAGTTAAACTCTATCGCACGACTTTAGAGTAATGAAAGAAGTGGAGTTTCCTAATCATCTTATAGATTCTTATTCATAAATGTGACGCACTTCACACTCATGAACAAGACTCTACACGACGTGGCTTATGAGACATCCTAGGACTTTCTAAACCTTGTGCTCTGAATACCAAGTTTGTCATGACCCAAGGTACCCCCTAGACATGACATAGCGTATGAGACCCCGAGAGGCCCTACACAAGACACTTAGCATACATAAACAAGATAATAGAAAATCAAGAGATTTTAAACGACAATTCATATCATAAAGAGTTTTGTCAAAAGGAAGCGGAAGTCTACATAGTCTCAAAAGTCATCTAGTACATCAAGAGTGATCGGAACGTAATGCGTACATCCCATAAAATCTCTAAAAATATAAAGACAATAAGCAATAAAGGTTCGGTCCTCGAAACATGCGGACTCACCAATCTTCAATATCTACTTAGTGATCCATAGCCACGAAGATGCGGAATAGGAGCGTCGGACCCTACATTAGTGAAACAATGTGCAGCAGTATGAGTTAGTACAATAATGTACTAAGTATGATAGCAATGCATAAAAGTAGTGAAATCATGCTAAAAAGACTTTTTGTGATATGCAAACACCAAGTCAAAACATAAGATAAGAGGGTTAGAAAACATAAATCGTAATCATGATCAATACAAGTAAAATCATCTTTGAACACATGTGAGATACTTCTTGAATTAACCTTAGTTCATTATTATTGTGGGAAGTAGCCTCGACTGACATAGAGACCATCTGAGCTATAACATGGAATCAGATGTAATGCTCCCACATCGAAAAAAGAGTGTCCTACTTGCCATGGTAGAACCATAAACTTCTAGCTTACATGGATCCACTAGCTAATATCTATCTAACACCATCATCGTCTCTCTAAGACAATCATCCTATGGTGACATATAGTTATTAGACATGGATGGTCGCCACTTGAAAACCATTATTTTGGATATTTAAAAGTAATTGGTGCAAGTCAAAAAAAAATTGAAGTGTTTTTATATTTTCTTGATTTTTATATTTTTCGGACATTAACGAAGAAAAATAAAAAATAAAAAAAAATTCGGACAGTTACGAAAAAAAGTAAAAATTTTGATCGTTTTTTCGTTTCGATATTCTTAAGTTATTGGCGCAAGTCAAAAAAATGTTGAGGTGTTTTTTTTTATGTATTTTTCTTGATTTTATAATTTTTGGATATTTACAGAAAAAAATAAGGTTTTGATTTTTTTCTTGAAAACCATTATTTTGGATATTTTAAAGTCATTGGTGCAAGTCAAAAAAATTGAAGTCTTTTTATATGATTTTTATATTTTTCGGACATTTACGAAGAAAAATAAATTTTTTTATTTTTTCGGACTGTTACGAAAAAAAGTAAAATTTTGATCGTTTTTTCGTTTCGATATTCTAAAGTCATTGGTGCAAGTCAAAAAAAAATTGAGGTGTTTTTTGTATTTTTTATGTATTTTTCTTGATTTTATATTTTTCGGATATTTACTGAAAAAAAGAAGGTTTTGATTTTTTTTCTTGAATACCATTATTTTGGATATTTTAAAGTCATTGGTGCAAAACAAAAAAAAATTGAAGTGTTTTTATATTTCCTTTATATTTTTCGGGCATTTTACGAAGAAAAATAAAATTTTGATTTTTTTCTGACAGTTACGAAAAAAATTAAAGTTTTTATCGTTTTCCTTTCGATATTCTCAAGTTATTGGTGCAAGTCGAAATTTTTTTGAGGTGTTTTTTGTATTTTTTATGTATTTTTCTTGATTTTATATTTTTCAGATATTTACAGGAAAAAATAAGGTTTTGATTTTTTTTCTTGAATACCATTATTTTGGATATTTTAAAGTCATTGGTGCAAGTCAAAAAAAAATTGAAGTGTTTTTGTCTTTTCTTTATATTTTTCTTGAGTTTTATATTTTCCGGACATTTACGAAGAAAAATAAATTGTTGATTTTTTTCGGACAGTTACGAAAAAAAGTAAAATTTTGATTGTTTTTTCGTTTCGATATTTTCAAGTCATTGGTGCAAGTCAAAAAAAAAAATTAGGTGTTTTTTGTATGTTTTATTTATTTTTCTTGATTTTATAATTTTCCGGATATTTGCGGAAAAAAAATATGGTTTTGATTTTTTTCTTGAAAACCATTATTTTTGATAGTTTAAAATCATTGGTGCAAGTCAAAAAAAACTTGAAGTGTTTTTATATTTTTTTTATATTTCTCTTGATATTTATATTTTTCGGACATTTACAAAAAAAAAAAAATTGATTTTTTTCGGATAGTTATGCAAAAAAAATAAAATTTTGATCGTTTTTTCGTTTCGATATTCTCAAGAATTTTGACTTGCACCAATGACTTAAGAATATCAAAACAAAAAAAGATCAAAATTTTACTTTTTTTCGTAACTATCCGAAAAAATCAAAAATTTTATTTTTCTTCATAAATGTCCGAAAAATATAAAGAAAATATAAAAACACTCCAATTCTTTTTTGACTTGCACCATTGACTTTAAAATATCCAAAATAATAGTTTTCAAGAAAAAAATAGAAACCTTTTTTTTTTTCCGTATATATCCGAAAAAATATAAAACCAAGAAAAATACAAAAAAGATATAAAAATACCTCAAAAAAATTCGACTTGAACCAATGACTTTAGAATATCGAAAAGAAAAAAAGATCCAAAATTTTATTTTTTTTCAAAACTGTCTGAAAAAAATCAAAAAATTTATTTTTCTTCGTAAAGGTCCGAAAAATATAAAGAGAACATAAAAACACTTCAAATTTGTTTTTTGATTTGCACCAATGACTTTAAAATATCCAAAATAATGGTTTTCTAGAAAAAAAATTAAACCTTATTTTTTCCATAATATCAGATAAAATATAAAATCAAGAAGAATACAAAAAACGCCTCAAATAAAAAAAAAAATACCTCAAAATTTTTTTGACTTGTAGTAATGACTTTGTAATATCGAAACGAAAAAACGATCAAGATTTTACTTTTTTTCGTAACTCTCTAAAAAAAATCAAATTTTTTATTTATCTTCGTAAATGTCCGCAAAATATAAAAATCAAGAAAAATATAAAAACACTTTAATTTTTTTTTTACTTCCACCAATGACTTTAAAATATCCAAAATAATGGTTTTCAAGAATAATAATCAAAACCTTATTTTTTTTCCAGTAAATATCCGAAAAAATATAAAATCAAGAAAAATACATAAAAACACCTCAAAAAAATTTCGACTTGCACCAATGACTTTAGAATATCGAAACGAAAGAATGACTAAAATTTTTCTTTTTTTCGTAACTGTCCGAAAAAAATAAAAATAAAAAATTCTTCGTAAAAATCCGAAAAATATAAAAATCAAGAACAATATAAAGAAAATATAAAAACACTTCAAAAAAATTTTTGACTTTCACCAATGACTTTAAAATATCCAATATATTGGTTTTCAAGACTAAAATCAAAACCTTATTTTTTTCCCGTAAATATCCGAAAAAAATGTAAAATCAAGAAAAATACATCAAAAAAAAATACAAAATACACCTCAAAAAAAATTCGACTTGCACCAATGACTTTAGAATATTGAAATAAAATAAAGATCAAAATTTTAATTTTTTCGTAACTATCAGAAAAAACTCAAAAAAAAATTCTTTGTAAATGTCCAAAAAATATAAAAATCAAGAAAAAGTATATAAAGAAAATATAAAAACACTTCAATTTTTTTTTTGACTTGCACAAATGACTTAAAATATAAAAAATAATGGTTTTTAAGAAAAAAAAATCAAAACAGTATTTTTATCCGTAAATATCTTAAACATATAAAATCAAGAAAAATACATAAAAATACAAAAAATACCTCAAGAACTATTTAGACTTGCACCAATGATTTTAGAATATCGAAACGAAAAAATGATAAAAAGTTTACTACTTTTCCTAACTGTCCGAAAATATCAAAAACTTTTATTTTCCTGCGTAAATGTCTGAAAAATATATAAAAACTCACCTTAAAAAAATGTCGACCTGCACTTCTGACTTTCGAATATCAAAATGAAAAAACATCAAAATTTTACTTTTTTCGTAACTATCCGAAAATATCTAAAAATTTAAATTTCATTCGTAAATGTCTGAAAAATATGAAAATTAAGAAAAATATTAAAAAAATATAAAAACACTTCAAAAAAAATTTTGACTTCCCCAATGACTTTAAAATATCCAAAATAATGGTTTTGAAGAAAAAAATTAAGACCTTATTTTTTCCGAAAATATCCGAAAAATATAAAATCAAGAAAATACATAAAAAATAAAAAAATCACCTCAAAAAAATTTCGACTTGCACCAATGACTTTAGAATATCGAAACGAAAAAATATCAAAATTTTACTTTTTTTCGTAACTAACCGAAAACAGTCAAAATTTTTATTGTTCTTCGTAAATTTCTGAAAAATATAAAAATCAAGAAAAATATAAAAATAATTCAATTTTTTTTGGACTTGCACCAATGACTTTAAAATATCCAAAATAAGGGTTTTCAAGAAAAAAAATCAAAACCTTTCCGTAAATATCCGAAAAATATAAAATCCAGAAAAATACATAAAATATACAAAAAACACCTCAAAAAAGTTTGACTTCCATCAATGACTTTAGAATATCGAAAGGAAAAAAATATCAAAATTTTACTTTTTTCGTTACTGTCTGAAAAATATTAAAAGTTTTATTTTTCTTCGTAAAGGTCCGAAAAATATAAAAATCAAGAAAAATATAAAGGAAATATAAAAACACTTCAAAAAAATTTTGACTTGCACCAATGACCTTAAAGTATGCAAAATAAAGGTTTTCAAGATAAAAAATCATAACCTTATTTTTTTTCGTAAATATCCAAAAAAATATAAAATAAAGAAAAATACAAAAAAAAATACAAATAATACCTCAAAAAAATTTCTACTTGCTCCAATGACTTTAGAATATCAGAACCAAAAAAATGATCAACATTTTTTACTTTTTTCGTAACTGTCCGAAAAATATCAAATTTTTTATTTTTCTTCGTAAATATCTAAAAAAATATAAAAAAAATATAAAATAAATATAAAACCACTTCAATTTTTTTTTACTTGCACCAATGACATTAAAATATCCAAAATAATGGTTTTAAAAAAAAATCAAAACCTTATTTTTTCCCGTAAATATTCAAATAGTATGAAATCAAGAAAAAAATACAAAGAACACCTCAAAAATAATCAACTTGCACCAATGAATTTAAAATTTCAAAATGAAAAAAATATCAAAATTTTACTATTATTCGTAATTGTCTGAAAAAATCAAAAAATTATTTTTCTTCATAAATTTCCGAAAAATATAAAGAAAATATTAAGACACTTCAAATTATTTCTGATTTGCACCAACGACTTTAAAATATCTAAAATAATAATTTTCAAGAAAAAAAATAGAAACCTCATTTTTTTCTGTAAATATCCGAAAAAATATAAAATAAAGAAAAATACATAAAAAATACAAAAAATAACTAAAAAAATCGACTTGCACCAATGAGTTGAGAATATCGAAACGAAAAAAGGTCCAAATTTTAATCTTTTTCGTAACTGTCCGAAAAAAATTGATTTTTTTTATTTTTCTTCGTAATGATACGAAAAATATAAAGAAAATATAAAAACACTTCATTTTTTTTTTTGACTTGTACCAATGACTTTAAAATATCCAAAATAATGATTTTCTGGAAAAAAAATAAAACCATATTTTTTTCGTAAATATCTGAAAAAAATATAAAATCAAGAAAAATACAAAAAACGCCTCAAATTTTTTTTGACTTGCACCAATGACTTTAGAATATCGAAACGAAAAAATGATCAAAATTTAACCTTTTTCGTAAATGTCTGAAAAAATCAAAAAAAATTATTTTTCTTCGTAAATTTCCAAAAAATATAAAATCAAGAAAAATATAAAGAAAATATAAAAACACTTCAAAAAAAAATTCAGTTGCTCCAATGACATTAAAATATCCAAAATAATGGTTTTCAAGGAAAAAATCAAAATCTTATTTATTTTTTAGTGAATAACCGTAAAAGAAATAAAATCAAGAAAAATACATAAAAAAATACAAAAAACATCTCAAAATTTTTTTGACTTTCACCAATAGCTTTAGAATATCGAAACGAAAAAACTATCAAAATATTATTTTTTTTCGTAACTGCCAGAAAAAAATCAAAAATTTTATTTTTCTTCGTAAATGTTCGAAAAATATAAAAATCAAGAAAAAATATAAAAACATTGCAAAAAAAATTTTTTGACTTGCACCAATGACTTTGAAATATACAAAATAATGGTTTCAAGAAAAAAATAAAAACCTTATTTTTTCCGTAAATATCCGAAAACTATAAATCAAGAAAAATACAAAAAAAATATATAAATCACCTCCAAAAATTTCGACTTGCACCAAAGACTTTAGAATATAGAAACGAAAAACCAATCAAAATTTTATTTTTTTCCTAATTGTCCGAAAAAAATCAAAATTTAATTTTTCTTCGTAAATGTATGAAAAATATAAAAATAAAGAAAAATATAAAGTAAATATAAAAACACTTAAATTTTTCTTGACTTGCCCAATGACTTTAAAACATCCAAAATAATGGTTTTCAAGAAAAAAATCAAAACATTATTTTTTTACGTAAATGTCCAAAAAATATAAAATCATGAAAAATACATTAAAAATACAAAAAACAACTCAAAAAAATTTCGACTTGCACCAATGACTTTAGAATATCGAAATGAAAAATCGATTAAATTTTTATTTTCGTAATTGTTCGAAAAAAATAAAAAATTTATTTTTCTTCGTATATGTTCGAAAAATATAATTATCAAGAAAAATATAAAGAAAATATAAAAACACTTCAATTTTTTTTTTGACTTGCACCAATGAGTTTAAAATATCCAAAATAATGGTTTTCAAGAAAAAAAATCAAAACCTTATTATTTTCCGTAAATATCTGGAAAAATACATAAAAAAATAGAAAAAACACCTCAAAAAATTTTTTGACTTACACCAATCACTTTAAAATATCGAAACAGATAAATAATCAAAAAATTTCTATTTTCGTAACTGTCTGAAAAAAATCAAAAAATTTATTTTTCTTCGTAAATGTCCGAAAAATAAAAAAATCAAGAAAAATATAAAAACAGTTCAATTTTTTTTTAATTGCACCAATGACTTTCAAATATCCAAAATAATGGTTTTCAAGAAAAAAAATTAAAACCTTATTATTTTCCAAAATATCCGGAAAAATATAAAATCAAGAAAAATACCCAAAAATAAAAAATAACACCTCAAAAAAATTTCGACTTGCGCCAATGACTTTAGAATATGGAAACGTAAAAAGATCAAAATTTTACTTTTGTCGTAACAGTCCGAAAAAAATCAAAAAAAATTGTTTTTCTTCGTAAATGTCTGAAAAATATAATGTAAATATAAAAACAATTACATTTTTTTTTCTTGCACCAATGACTTTAAAATATAAAAAAATAATGGTTTTCAAGAAAAAAATCAAAACCTTATTTGTTTCTGTACATATCTCAAAAAATATAAAATCAAGAAAAATACATAAAAATACAAAAAAACGCAACAAAAATATTTTGACTTGCACAAATGACTTTAGAATATCGAAACGAAAAATCGATCTAAATTATTCTTTATTTCGTAACTGTTCAAAAAAAATCAAAAATGTTATTTTTCTTCGTAAGTGTCCGAAAAATATATAAAACAAGAAAAATATAAAGTAAATAGAAAATTAGTTCAATTTTTTTTTTTACTTACACCAATGACTTTAAAATATCCAAAATAATGGTTTTCAAGAAAAAAAAAACAAAACCTTATATTTTTCCGTAAATATCCGAAAATATATAAAATCAAGAAAAATACAAAATATACCTCAAAAAAAATTCGACTTGCACCAATGAGTTTATAATATCGAAACGAAAAAACTACCTAAATTTTACTTTTTTCGTAACTGACCAAAAAAAATCAAAAATGTTATTTTTCTTGTAAATGTCCGAAAAATAAAAATAAAAACAAGAAAAATATAAAGTAAATATAAAAACACTTCAAATTATTTTTTGACTGGCACCAATGACTTAAAATATTAAAAATAATGGTATTCAAGAAAAAATAAATCAAAACCTTATTTTTTTCCGTAAATAACTGAAAATATATAAAATGAAGAAAAATATATAAAAATACAAAAAAAAATTCACTTGCACCAATGACTTTAGAATATCGAAACGAAAAAATAATTTTGTAACTGTCCGAAAAAAAAAAAAATTTCTTTGTAAATGTCCAAAAAATAAAAAAATTAACAAAACATAAAAACACTTCAAAAAATTATTTTTAACTTGCATCAATAACTTTATCCAAAATAATGGTTTTCAAAAAAAAATCAAAAATTTTATTTTTTCCGTAAATATTCGAAAAATATAAAATCAAGAAAAATACATAAAAAAACACCTTAAAAAATTTCGACTTGCACCAATGACTTTAGAATATCGAAACAAAAAAACGATCAAAATTTTACTTTTTTTCGTAACTGTCTTAAAAAAATACAAAATTTTATTTTTCTTCATAAATATCAGAAAAATATAAAGAAAATATAAAACCTCTTCATATATTTTTTGACTTGCACCAATGACTTTAAAATATCAAAAACAATGGTTTACAAGAAAAAAAATCAAAACCTTATTTTTTCTGTAAATATCCGAAAAAATACAGAATCAAGAAAATTACATAAAAAAAAATACAAAAAACACCTGAAAAAAAGTTCGACTTGCACCAATGACTTTAGAATATCGAAATGTAAAAAAACAATCAAGATTCTATTTTTTTCGTAACAGTCCGGAAAAAACTAAAAAATTTATTTTTCTTCGTAAATGTCTGAAAAATATTAAAAAATTAAGAAAAATATAAAGAAAATTTAAAAACACATCAAATTTTTTTTGACTTGCACCAATGACTTAAAAATATCCAAAATGATAATTTTCAAGAAAAAATCAAAATCTTATTTTTTTCCGTAAATATCCAAAAAATATAAAATCAAGAAAAAAACATAAAAAATATAAAAAACACCGCAAAAGAATTTCGACTTGCTCCAATTACTTTAGAATATTGAAACGAAAAAATGATCAACATTTTATTTTTTCGCAGCTGTCCGGAAAAAATCTAAAAATTTATTTTTCTTCGTAAATGTCCGAAGATATAAAAATTAAGAAAAATATAAAGAAAATATAAAAGCACTTCGATTTTTTTTTTGACTTACACCAATGACTTTAAAATATCCAAAATAATGGTTTCAACAAAAAAATGAAAATCTTATTTTTCCTGAAATGTCCGAAAAATATAAAATCAAGAAAAATACATTAAAAATACAAAAAACACTTCAAAAAAATTCTACTAGCATCAATGACTTTGGAATATCGAAACAAAAAAAAGATCAAAATTTCCCTTTTTTTCGTAAATGTCTGGAAAAAATAATAAAATAAAATTTTCATCGTAAATGTTCGAAAAATAAAAAAAATCAAGAAAAATATAAAGAAAATATAAAAACACTTCAATTTTTTTTGACCTGCACCGATTACTATAAAATATCCAAAATAATGGTTTTCACGAAAAAAATAATTAAAACCTTATTATTTTCCGAAAAAATATAAAATCAAGAAAAATACCCAAAAAATAAAAAATAACACCTCAAAAAAATTTCGACTTGCACCAATGACTTTAGAATATGGTAACGAAAAAAGATCAAAATTTTACTTTATTTATTAAAAGTCCGAAAAAAATCAATAAATTTATTTTTCTTCGTAAATGTCCGAAAAATATAATGAAAATATAAAAGCACATCAATTTTTTTTTTACTTGCACCAATGACTTTAAAATATCAAAAATAATGATTTTCAAGAAAAAAAATCAAAACTTTATTTTTTTTCCGTAAATATATCAACAAATATACAAAGAAAAATATATAAAAATTACAAAAAGATACCTCAAAAAAATTTCGACTTGCACCAATGACTTTAGAATATCGAAACGAAAAAACGATCTATTTTTTAATTTTTTTTCGTAAGAATTCGAAAAAAATAAAAAATGTTATCTTTCTTCGTAAATGTTCGAAAATATATATAAAACAAGCAAAATATAAAGTAAATATAAAAATACTTCAATTTTTTTTTTACTTGCACTAATGACTTTAAAATATCCAAAATAATGGTTTTCAAGTAAAAAAAATCAAAACCTTATTTTTTCCGTAAATATTCGAAAATATATAAAATCAAGAAAAATACCTCAAATTTTTTTTGCCTTGCACCAATGACTTTATACTATCGAAAAGAAAAAACGATCTAAATTTTACTTTTTTTCGTAACTGTCAAAAAAAATAATCAAAAATGTTATTTTTTCTTCGTAAATGTCCGAAAAATATAAAAAAACAAGAAAAATATATAGTAAATATAAAAACACTTCAATTTTTTTTTGACTTGCACCAATGATTTTAAAATATCAAAAATAATGATTTTCAAGAAAAAAAAATCATAACCTTATTTTTTTCCGTAAATATCCGAATATATATAAAATCAAGAAAAATACATAAAAACTCAAAAAACACTTCAAAAAAATTTCACTTGCACCAATGACTTTAGAATATCGAAACAAAACAACGATAAATTTTTTACTTTATCATAATTGTCCGAAAAAAATCAAAAAAAATATTTTAACATTCAAATAGGAGATTAACAACCCAAGGTCAAGTTCAACTTCGTGATTTCATGATTTAAACAATGAACAATGAATTTAAAGTTAGGGTGAAATCATTTACCTTACAAGTAATCGAAGTTGGTGAGTGTGTTAGTGCAATGAAAATCCTTGAACCTTTGCTAGCCTTCGACACCGAACCCGGACTATGGAATCGTTGGGAAAGAAAATGGGAGTGTTGGAATTATTTGGGAGATTGCTTTAGGGAGTGTTATGGGGGTAATGATGAGTGATTTTGGGGATTTGGAAGGTTGAAAAACGGTAGGGAGGGAATTTTGGAAGTGGGGGATGTTTTTGAAAGTGAAGGGTTATATTAATTGGGGTCCGGGTCGGGTCAGGCATAACCCTAACTTTGGACCCATGATACCCCGTCGACGGTCCGTGGGTTGACCTACAGACCATAGGTCTGGTCCGTAGGTCACTCTGACACTTGGAAAAAAATATAAATCTTACCTGGGATCTACGGACGCCATGCACGGTCCGTGGATTGACCAACGGACCGTCGCTGGGGTCCGTAGACCACTGCACATCTATTTTCTGCAGATTTTGCCTTTCGTCCCTGCACACGTAGCAACCAATGGGACTTTTTTTTTTTTTTTTTTTTTACATTTTGTGGACACTTTT
>JAJONR010005240.1:0-60004 GCA_029582245.1 Solanum etuberosum | reverse complement strand
ATATATATATATATAATTAAAAAAAAAAAAACCACCCACCCACCCCATTCTTCTTCTTCTTCAAACCCCCTCCCCCCTACCCCACTTTCTCAAAACCCCACCTACCCCCTCTACCTGCTTGTATTTAGGTAGGTCAGACCCTTGTCCCGACCAAGATTTACTACTCTTAGAGGCTTTCAGACTAGTGTGTTGGGTTGTATAGCCACGTTATTGGTCATGTTTACATTTTTCTACATATCATGGTGGTCTCGATGGCCCAAACATAACTTATCTGCTCGCTAGCTACTTCTTTATATGAATTGTTGGGAATAGTTGTTTTTTTTATATAGCTATTGGCAGGGGCCTTACCAGTCCAGGTCTTATTATAAAGTCGAGATACACTCGTTTGTTTTCTTAACTATGTGTGGCTACTATATGCTATTAGCAAATGATTCAACAGGATCAACTCATGCCTAAATTTTGGCATTAGGTGTCAGTTGCACCCCTTGAGTTTGGGGGTTTGATTAGTAGGCTATTTTGCAATAGCCTTGGGTGGTGTCTTCTTTGGAATCTTAAAAGGTGACGATCCACTATCAACTTGCTCTTTTCCTTTGTTGTTCTTTGGACATGAAGGATCCTGTAAATCATCGTCCGAATCATATTTTTGTTGATGTATGTGTTGGAGATTGCATCTGATTCAACATACTCGGGAGGCAATTCAAGAATCGTAAATTCCATTGGAGTTGGACATATATTCTGAAAAATAAGCTGCAAAATATAAACATGTTCTCATTCATATATACACTTATAAACCAGTGAAATGGAATATGTATAATTGAAAGTATGATGATATGTATATGTATAAACTTGTGAAGTTGTATATGTATAATTAAAAGTCTGATGATGTATATATGTATAAGTATGATGATATGATCTATTGATATATGCTTAATGATAATTCTTTAGTTATTATTGACAAAGCTTAAGTCCAACTTGAAAAAAAGTGGAAAGGTTGAACATTGAAATTGGACTTAGCATCCAAAATTACAAAAAGCTACATTTTCACTGTTGAATATGATATTTAACTCCTGTTTAATCATAAATCTTAAAATTAAAACTTGAAAATGTGATTTTTGTTGAAGCGGTAAGTTTTGAAATTTGAAATTTTGTTTGGACATATATTTTATTTGAAGAAAATTAAAAGTTTTGTGAGTGGAGTAAAGTTTCTCCCAAAATAATTTTTATTTAAAAGATAAAGTTTCTCCCAAAAATTATTCTGAGCCATTTTTTGAAAACTTAAAAACATTCAAAAATCAAAAAATTTATAATCTAAACAAATCTTATGGTCAAATAAAATTTTAAAATTTGACTCAATTTTTGCGGTCAAACGCTAACTAATGATCACTTAATAGAAAATTTGAGACCTTTCCTTTCTAAATAAGATAACACCATATATTTAAAATTATATACTAATTTATAAAATAATTTTGACCTTATATATCTATAATGTAATTTTCTGATAATATTCTTGTAGATTAAGAACACAATTCGACATGTTTGTTAATCGAACTTCAATTAATACTTAGATAATTAAATTCATGTAAGCGGAAAAGGAATTTAGTTGAGAAGAGATCTAGAGGAAAAAAGAAGAATTAATGGAGTGAATCATTACAAGAATTTTTTTGTTCCACTAGGTAAAGTTCATAATATTCAAGACAAAACTTCATATGAAATTTTTAAAAATTTATCTAATCTAAGTTACTTTGATGTCAAAAACAATAATATATCATATTTATGTAGTTAATTTATTTTTTTAGTCTTTAAATTAAGTTATTTTTATTGTGAGTAATTTTAGTGAGATTGATATTTTGTCTTGTACATATAATTAGATATGTTATTCTAGAACAAACAAAAAGTAAAAGTCACAATTTGTATAAATATACAATCTTGAATATAAAAATGTCATTTTTCTTTATTTCGGATTGGAATTATTTGTCAGCGACATGATAGGAATTGTTATTATTGATCATTTTAGAAAGATTTTAGGGGATATGTGAAAGGCAAACAAAATGATTGAGAAATACAAATTCAACTATCTCATGGATTCTTGTTAGGAGAATCGTTTCAATTTAAACCACAATATAATTATAGTTTGATAACATTTGTTATTTTCAACACGCACTTAATAATAATAAAAATATTGTGATTGTTATAAAATGATTGTATAAGTTTATAACAATGATAAAATAAAAGCTAAAAAAATGCGTAAACAAATTTTTTAAATGTTATATGAGAATTGAAGATTTTTCAAAAAAGTTGTCTTGATATATGAAGATAGAAACTGTTATTGAATGGATAAATTCATTTTTCAAATATACTCTATAGGCTTTTAAATCAAACATTAAAGGATTCAAAAATTACAAATGGATCATCTCAACAATCCTCATATCTAAAAGATAAAACTATTACTTAAAAAGAAAAACTAATGCATAATTTGTAGATACTACTTAATGGAATCATTTGTCCAACAAAGAATTAAGAGATATTCGATTCTTTGTCAGCCCTTGCTTTCTTTCATTTGTTTGAGATTTTCTCTCACCAAGTTAGATATAAAGTCTAAACAGACATGGAAACAAGGGAGATATTTTACGAAACACGGGTTAAACGTAAATTTTCGGTTCATATGTTCCATAAATTTATGAGACTTAAGTTTCATGTATCTTCACATTTAGGGATCGTTTGGTACAAATATTGATAATGCATGGAAGTGTTTGGTTCATTACATTTCACTTAATCTTGTGTTTGATTTAAAACTCTACAAAAAAATTATTTCCTATTATACCCTTGTGTTATTATGAGATTGTTTATTTCATACAATTGAGTCAATGTAGATATCTTTTTTTGGTAGGATTTTCTATTCCATTTAACTAGTTAAGTCAAATATATATATACATACATAAAATTGTTATTAATTTTAAGGTGTGATGTACCACTAAGGAGATCATTGATGGTACGGTGTATTTCTAATTTTTTGTTGGTCAAATATATCTTAAACTTAACATAAATTTAAGACTACTTAAATTGTTCAATACCTAAAGCTTATTTCTTCTTTTTTTTAAAAACAAATAGTTCAAGTGGTTAATCGACAAACAATCTTGAATTAAAAAAAATTCAAGAAAAAAATATTAGTGAAATCATTAAAATACACTAAATGAATTTAGAGAATTAAAAAAGAACATTTATAACCATTTCAATATAAATAAAAAGGAAATTAAATTACAAAAGAAATTTAGGAAAAGGAATAAGGGGATAGTTTAGTCATTTAGGGGTCTTATCCAAAGTTTGTTAAACCTTGGATTAGTTATCCCTCCATTTTCTAGAGATAAGATAAGACCACATATGGTGGATAAGTAATTCATGGATTACATTAAATAAAGTAATCAAACAATGTATTAAATGGACTAAATTTTAATTTATAGATTATTCTATCTAATACCGCCTACCAAACGAGTCCTTATAATTTTATTTTTGAGAAAATAAGCAAGAGTTGTAACAACAAAAAAAATGATAATAGCCAAGACAATTGTTAAAATGAAATCATCAACCATTTCATTATTGATTTTAGCATTAGCTAGTCCTTCTCGGCTCAACAGATATTTGCAATTTATTTTTTTACATATTTTAAAGGCAAAAAATAAAAAGTGTAAAAGCAATAAAAATAAAAAAGTGTTATAAATAGTGACGGATTTAGAATTTTAAAATAAAGAGGTTCATTATTTTTCTGTTTGTTATGGAGGCTATTGTTTGTATATTTCACTTGTAAATATACAAACAGGGTAAATATTTACAAATAGAGGCTGTTGTTTGTATATTTGGCTTACACGTTTGTATATTTCGCTTGTGATTATATACAAATAGGAAAAGTATATACAAATTTTGTATTTATACATTTAGGAATTTTTCAGAACTTCGTTTGTATATTTCGATTGCTAATATACAAACATGGTAATTTATTATGAATTTTTCATAAATCGTATACAAATAGCTAGGGTAAACATATATAAATTCTGGATTTATACAATCAGGCGAATTGCACAAATTTTGAATTTATACAATTAAGAAACCGAATAGCAAGAATTCCCCTTCTGCTTGTTTTTTATTACTACAAACCCCCCACCCTACCCTCTCTGAATAATCAACATTGCATATTTACCTGTATATATTGTGAACGAACAAAAGCCCTAACCAATTCAATTCGATTCCCTTTGTGCTTCACTCTCTCCAGTTCGTCCTGTTAGCTGTGAGTGCTACAAGGTAATTCGTTTCCTTAATACCCATTAGCTTCGATTAACGTTAAGGCTGTTTTGTTAATCAAGATTCCTTTTTGTGGGTTTTGCAGTTTGTTGAGAGGATGAAGAGGGCAATGCCATGGAATGATGATGAAGAAGACGATTCATCCTCTGATGATGAATCTTCAGCACTTGATACTGATGATGAAGACAATTCGGGGTCTGCCAACATCAAACCTAAACTTAGTAATGCTTCTTCCTCCAAACATAAAGGTAACTCTTTTCCTTCATTTTATCTCTCCAAAAATCCATTTTCTTGAAAATTTTAACCGCGGTGTCCAGGCCAACTTGTGAGACCTTCTACTAGACGAAGATGTTTTTGCTATCAAAGAAAAGGTTTAATTTTTTTCAGTAAATACAGGTAACTGCTTAAATGGTTAGAAATGTAAAAGAGAGAAAGTAATCTGCTATAACTGATGACCCGATATGGATAGTTGTGTTTACTGTTGGTTGTATAACTTAAATTGGAAAAGAAGTATGATCATTTGTGTTCATTGATTTTGATAGAAATAGAACACTGATACTACCACTTGCTTATTAGTATTCTTGGTTCCAGTCAGAGGCGAATCTAGGATTTCAAGCAGACGGGGCCACCATTGTCAGGGGCGGCTCTGCCCCTTTAAGAAAAAGGCAATTACTTTAGGCTTTCAAATTTGAGGGGCCTCATTTATTTTAGCAATAATGGATATAGGTTTTTCATAAGAAAAATATTAAATACAGTTTGCAAAAAAACAAAAAAAATATGTTAAGAGAAAAAGTTATTAGAAGAAATTTGATATACCTAGAGTACTATGTCGCAAGGAAGATTAAATGCATTGGTTATATGAATTATTGATTGAAAAAGAATTATTAAAAGAATCTGATTATAAAAATATAGAATTTTGCATCTCAAGAAATTTAAAAAGTAGAGTTTATAAAAAGAATATTAATTTTTCTTAAAAATTTAAGGCCTTGGTTTGATTTTGTCTCAGACGACTTGTGCGTTTGAGCCGCCGCTGACCTTTGCACGTAAGATAAGATCTAAAATATTATAATTGATTTTGCTAGTTTGCTTACTAAGAATGGTGAATTCAATTGAAAGAACGAAAAAAGAAGGAAGAAACAAACGTGAGTTTTTTCAGCTGGGAAGTTCGAGCGCTACTTTGTGTTTTTTGTGAAATAAAATGCTTGCAATGGAACCTTCTTTTAGATTCTTTTACTTTATTTGTAAAAAAAAAGAAGTAAAAACCAATGTTGGTAAAAGGCCGAATGCAGTGCTTTTTAATTTTAAAAGAAAGGCAAAATGTAGCAATTGGGAATCAATCCCTCAACCTTACAGTGGAAAACACACACCCAAACCAGTGAGCCATCCAGTCATTTGTGATCATGGGTTCCTTCAGATGCTATTTGTTATATTTTATGAGTTATACAAGTAATATATAGAATTTTGTCGGATGACCACGGGTTCCGATCAACCATTTTTTATACTTCAATTCGTCCCTGGTTCCAGTTAGAATTGTTCCCTGTTCCTTCATTGGGAAGTCTAAGGAATTATGTTTTTTAAAAATTTTCTAGCATAGTTAATTCTGATGATGGAGATCAACATGGATGCACGGAATAAATCACCACAATCCATGAATTTTTAAATTTATTGAGTCTCAAATTCGACCCAGGGATCTTAATTCAAGCCATTTTTGTATTCTAACATCAATATAGTTCTGGTTTTATAGCTTATTAAGTTGGTGTGTATGGGATACTACTGTACTTACTTGTCAATTGTGACAATGGGTGCAAAGTTAGTAGAGTATAAAGTATGATCATTTGGGGGTCCTTTGCTTTTGATAACACTGTAGCTCTAATATGATACTACAGCTTGTTCATGTTCTTAAGTTCTTAGGTACAGTTAGAGTTGCTCCCATATCCATATTCAGGAATTGTAAGCAATTAGCTTGTTGTAGTTCTAATTATTCTAGTGTCTATCGGAAACAGTTTTTCTCCTATAAGGTAGTAGGGGTAAGGTCTGCCATCTGCGTACACACTCTATACTCCCCAAACCTACTTTATGGGACTACACTGGGTATGTTGTAATTTATTCTAGTGATGGAGAACCACAATCACAAGAGACTCGAGGATATCCATGAATTTGCATAGGCTCAAATACTAGGATTCAAACTAATAATTTCAGGTGTAGCCTCAATATAGTTCTGGTTTTATAGCTTACTAGGTAGTTTAAGTTAGTGTGTATGAGATACTGCTGTACTTACTAATCATTTGTGACAAATGACAAAGGGTGCAGAGTATGAAAATGCTATATTTTCAAAAGTAATATCAATGTGTATATAAAGTTCAAGCAGAAGGCAGTTGATATGCTGTCTATGCTCCCACATACTGCTGAAGGCTATATCTACCGCCGTATAAATAACTTAGGAGAGTACCTTTGTTGTTGGACTGCTTCCCCCAGTTTTCAAAGTAGTTTGTCGTCCTTTATACCAGCAAAAAATATCAATTACCTGATGCTTAACTGTTAATTTTGTCTAAGCTCAGCTGAATCTGCAAAGCGGAAGAGCAAAGGTGTGGACTTTGACGCTCTATGCCGCCACGGGTACAGAGGTGGATTATCTGTCTTGAAAGTTCCACCACCCAAGGAACCGGATCAGGAACAGAATTGGTCTTGGTCAAGTGGGAAGGAGACCCGGGAAAAAGAGAAGGAAGAAACTTATGAGGAGCGTCAGAAGACGAGGGCTGCACTTGCGGAAGCAGAGGAACTTGTTCACGCACAAACTCAAAAAGAGAGGAAGAACTTTTCTTTCTCACAGAAGGAGAAGAGGAAGAGAGATCTTGGTCAAGCTAGCAGAGGGAACAGTTACGTTGAAGAGGAAAAGAGGCTGCTTAGGGATAATGGTGTTTACTCTGGATTTGATTCTTGATTCACAAGCTGTTCTTTTTAGCAGTTTTATCATGTAAAAGGTTGTAAAAGTTAGTTATGACTATTGGGTTGACGCTATATCCATAAATATTGTTGTCAGCATCAAAACGAATGTATGATACCTTCATTGTCATTGCACGAGTATCAACAGATAAATCTAATCAAACTCGATGGTCGAATATCCATCTGATGTTCAAGGTGGTTGTACTTTTCCAGTGGCTTTGCCTATGTTTGTTAAGTTCTCAAGTCCTAAGTTTTGAAATGATGTTCAAGGTTGTTGTACTTTTCCAGTGGCTTTGCCTATGTTAAGTTCTCAAGTCCTAAGTTTTGAAAAAGATGTTCATGCCAACTTACTAGAGTTGCCTATTTATTATACCCAAAAATGTGTTCATGCCAAAGTATTCTTCAAAAATAGCTAGCTACTCCTTTGGCTCAATATATATAATATACTACTTTTTTCATTTCGAAACAACTGTTTCCCCTAAAGCAGTCTTTTCTGACTAGCATTTTTGGGACATCTTGTACCATTAGACAATTAACATCATTCTAATGTTCACAAAATGAAGTTACTTGTTTAAATCTGATACGGTATCTTTCTGCTAAACTGGCTTTCCAACAATTATTTTAGTAATATTTTTCACCACTACTGCTACAATATAATCAAGTTGAAGGTTTTAACTTCATGCCAAGTCAATCACATTACCTAAATCATTGGATCCGCTTCACTGAAATATTATAGTGCAATAGCGTAAAACTATTTGTCTTGGTTATAAATCGACTCCCTTAACAAGAGGAAAAATTCTAGTAAAGTGGCTAAAGACGTCCAAACATTGCATTAGATCACAGGTTCAAGTCCTGAGGGTGATACTTTTGACTTCGCTCGTATACAATCCCGGCTCCCCCACTGCATAAAATGGAGCATTTTGTTTCACACGTACAGAAGGTAACAGTTGCCATGGTGGCCATAACTCATAGTTGATAAGATTAAGGTTCAAATCTCAGAACTTCCAATTTGGAAAATTGAAGTTCTAAACACAACAGTAAATACTTAAATAGCTATGGTTCCGTGGTTGGTGGTAAAATAGAGTGAATTTAGCAACCACAAACTGCAATGTGGCGTAATACTAAAAAGTTCTTAAAAACCAAAAATTTCATAGATTTTTCGAACATCTCCACATACCAAAAATATGATACACCATCAACAAACAGCCTAGGTTGATCAGTAGATCTTCTCTTGCCCTGAACTCCAGTCAAGCAGAAACCTCTTCTGAAATGTAGGCCATCCAGGTTTACAAGAGACGGAAACAATCCTTTCGACCCAGGCACAAAATCTTGTCTCATTTTTAAGTTAGATGCCCCTATTTTGTTCTCCGGATTAGACAGTACGTTTTGCGGAGAGTGATTTGTGTATTGCTCTAATGGTATTTGGAGTAGTTCTGCAGCAACCTCCTACCAAGGATGCTCCTGCCTCACACCACTTATTAACATAAGGAACAAAATCTTCATCTGTCACCCCGGTATTACTCTGCAACATAGAGAAAAAGAATATTAGGAGGATAAATTTGAAGTAATTAGTTCCTCAATCTTCATCTGTTATCCCAGTATTACTCTGCAACATAGAGAAAACCAATATTAGGAGGATAAATTTGAAGTCAGAACATCTTAAAACCACAGGACTACACTGCTGATGATTAATATTTCTAGATTTAATTAACTATACACAGGACACAAAGTGGTTGTATTAAGCCCAAGGGCTAAGCTGTTTTGTTTTTCTTTCCTCTTTTTTAAGGGAAAAAACACTGAAACTGAAGTGGCTCTTCTCCAGTTATTTCATGAGCAGAACATTAACTACTCATTTCGGTTTACTTCATATTCAGTATTTAGTTATCTATTGCTGTCTTGAAATGACTTTCTTTTGTGCTTCAGGCAACATCTTTAGCTACCACATAAAGTAGAAATGGAAAAAATTTCACATAAATGCTTGATGTTGAGAATTACAAAGGTTGTCGACCATCATATTGATTAGCAAATGTGGAGCCTAAAGGAGAAGATGAAAGTGACCTTTTTCGAAGATATTAACCTCTAATAACTCCAACATTCACATTGAAGAAAAAGAAACTATAGCGCAGGGGTTAGCACAATTGTCAAAGGTTGTGGAATTTGTGTCTTGGGTCACAAATTTAATCTCTGTGCCAAGCAAACTAAGTCCAGTATTTAAGTGGTGAAGGGTAGAGGGGTGGGCCCCATCATCCCCGAGTGCTGAATGTTGCGGCTGGCCCAAAGGGCTGGCTCCACATGAATTTCTAGCTCATTAAAAAGAAAAAAACTCATCAAGGTTTCTCTTCATCATCCCATGTTGTCTGCAAGAAAGGAAATGACATAGTTTCTTTCCTACAAACCACTGACTAGGAATAAGCACATAAGCGTTGTGTTGTAAATCAAAGAGAATCAACAAGCCTTTTCAGTGACACTCAATAGGTACAGTTAAAAAGCTGAAAGTCAATGAAGAGAAATACTCACCACCCACTCCTTCCGAATGCCATCGTAACTCTCACCACTGTTGGGATATATAAGGATTGGTTTTGTTGTTACCTGAGAAATGCAAGTCAAAAAGCAACAAGACTATATTAGAACAATAGATTTATACAGAGCTATTGTTAAGTAAATAAGAAAAATAACCTAGGATAACAAGCAAGCTAAGCTTCACTTGATAATTTTCCATTTGCTTGTCTAGACCCACTAATGTTTCTCCCTTATGGGGGGAAGACAGTTAAGAGAAGAATTTGAACACTTATCACAATTTCCCTTGTTATTTTCCACCTATAATCCAAACAAGAGAAAAATAAAAATTACTTTCTCATCTCCTGCTGGTTTCTTTAGTGCCCAGAGGTGACTGAGGCAGGGAGACCTTTGTCTCCTTGCCTTTTCCTACTTGCTATGGAAGGGCTGAACAATATGATCAAATCAGCAAAAGTGAGGCGATGGCTCAGAGGTATTGAGGTGAGTAGACCTGAAGTAGACAGTGAGGAACTTACCCATCCATAATATGTTGATGATACCTTGATACTCTGTCATGCTGATGAAGGCCAACTAAAGAAACTGAGGGTGATCCTAGTGTTGTTTGAAGGGTTTTCTGGTCTACACATTAATTGGAGGAAAAGCTACCTCTATCCAATTAATGAAGTACACAACATGGAAGCCTTAAATGTTATTCTGGGAGGGGAAATTGGAGCACTGCCTACATCGTATCTTGGGATGCCTTTGGGGGCTAAATCTGAGTCATATGAAATATGGAACAATGTGGTTGAGAAATGTGAAATGAAGCTAGCAAGATGGAAATCACAATATCTCTCCAGGGTGGCAGGTTGACCTTGATTAATTCTTTTCTTGATTCACAACCAACCTCTATGATGTCAGTATTCCCAATTCCCAAGAGGGTAATCAATAGGTTGGATAAAATTAGAGAAAATCCCTCTGGCAAGGAAACAATGAGAGAAAAGGCTACAACTTAGTTAAATGGGATGAAATGGTTGTGGAAGTTCAATAATGAAGAACATACCTACTGGAAATTAAGGCAAAATATGTAGAGGAAGACAACTGGATGATCAAAGAGGTGACTACACCATATGGGGTCAGTGTATGGAGATTCATTAGATCTCTGTGGCTTGAGTATAAGGCTAACACAAAGATCAAAATAGGGAATGGAGAGAAAACAAAATTTTTGGAAGGATGTTTGGCATGAGACAAGTAGACTAGAGGTCTTGTATCCTGATGTATATTCTCTAGTATCCCACCAACAGAAGACCATAGTAGATCACTGGACTCACTTCTCTTTAGAAGACAATTGAATGACTAGGAGATTCAGAGGGTAGCAGATTTTTTCAACACCTCAGGATGAAATGGTTATGGAAGTATTCCACAGAACAAAACCAGTTGTGGGGAAGAGTTATCAAATCTAAATATGAGCAGGTGGACAATTGGATGACCAAGGAGGTCACTACGCCTTATGGGGTAAGGCTAGGAGGACGCTCGTGTATATGATTTTTTTTTTTTGTAATTAGGCTTTTTCTTTCCTATCAGAAATCTATGATTTCCCATCAAGGTTCAGCTGTGAATTCGCAAAGAGGTTCAGGGTTCGTAATTTGAGTAAGGATCTTTCACCTATCTAAATTCAGGTCGCTTTGGTTACGCAGTTTGGTTAGCAGGCAGGCCGCCTTCCTACATCTGCGGGCCGGTAGGCAAATACCCTAGGGGGGTCGAGGGCTGCTATTTGTACTTTTATGGGGTAAGGCTATGGAAATCTATCAGTGTATTGTGGGGTGAAATGCAAGAACACTCCAAGATAAAAATGTCTAATGGAAATAAGACTAGCTTCTAGAATGATAAATGGAATGAAGTTTGCATTTTGAAAGTGGTCTTTCAAGATATCTACAATCTAACTAATCATCATCTCAAAATAGTGGCAGAGATGTGGTCAGCCAAAGGATGGAATGTCAGCTTTAGAAGACAGATAAATGACTGGGAAATCAACAGAGTTGCTGATTTTTTCAACACTTTGAACCAGTTCTCAGGTCTCCAAACAGGAGAGGATACTCTATGGTGGCAAGGTAAAAATAAAGGGGTATACAAGGTTAATGTTGCTTATCATCAATTGAAACAGTCCAACTACCAGAATCTCAACTGGCCATGGAAACTGATATGAAAAGTCAAAATTCCATATAAAGTCTCCTGTTTTTATGGCTATTAGCAAGAGGAGTTGTGCTTACACTTGATAATCTACTGAAGAGGGGAATTCCCATGTGCTCTAGATGCTTTTTGTGTAAGGAGACTGCTGAGACAGTCAACCACTTATTTCTACATTGCAAGTTCACAGGCAAGTTATAGAGTATTATTTTGAACCTTAAATGCCTAACATGGGTCATGCTAGGCAAGGTTTCTGAAGTTCTGAGAAGCTGGGATGAAGAAGGAGTAAAAGCTAAAAATAGGTGTAGGTGGAAACTCATCCCCGCATGCATCTTATGGACAGTGTGGAAGGAGAGAAACTCCAGATGCTATGAAGGTGTAGAAAATGAAGTGCAGAAGATCAAGCTTAACTTTATCTTACTGCTCTGTTTTTGGTATAACCAGTTATACTATAATGAGTCTACGTCTATTGTTGATGTACTTGATTCAATAAGAGATATAAGCATTCTAGAGTCCCTTTTGTAAATATGGTTCAGTACTACCTAAGTACTGTTTTGGATATAATACAATGTTACTGTTTATCAAAAAAGATTCTTTCAACACCATTGGGCAATTTAATGGACTGGAAGGGGGTCAAGACATTTTATGGTGGAAAGGCAATAAGAATGGCAGTTTTAGGTGGGTTGTGCATACAACTGGCTGAGCCACCCCAATCAGCCTCATAGTCACTAGCCAAATCTCACTCAAAGTGGCTTGTTTTGTCTAGTTGTCAGCCAAAGAAGTTGTACTGACTCAAGACAACTTGAAGAGGAGGGGGATACCTTTATGTTCTAGATGTTTCTTCTGTGGGAAAACAGCTAAGACAGTTAATCATCTCTTTATACATCGCAAGATCACTGGCCAACTATGGAGGTTATTCCTTGATCTTAAGGGTATGTCATGGACAATGCCTGCCAAAATCACGGAAGCAATCCAAAGTTGGGAGGAAGCAGGAAAGCAGTCCAAGAACAGAGACAAATGAAGAATTATCCCCGCTAGTATATGGAGGGCAATATGGAAGAAAAGGAACTCTAGAGCTTTTGATAGTATAGAGAATAGTATGCAAAAAGTCAAACTAAATTGTCTTATGCTACTATGTTTTTGGTGTAACTAGTTATACTCAAATGATACTATCTCCAAAATTGATATACTAGACACAATTTAGGAAAAGATAGTAGGATTTGCACTACATGTTGTAAATATTGACCAGTACATTTTTAGTACCGTCTTTTGAGGAATATATAAAGTTACCAGCTTAAAAAAAAAATCACTTTCTCTCGTTCTAGTTTTCCTCCATTTCCATTTTTGTCCCCTTTTCCAGATTAAAGTTAGAATCATTTGTTGTTTTTCTTATCAAGAAAATTTCCTTAACATTTGTTCAATGTAGCTAGTTTTCACTTTTGAACTGCTAGCATTGCAAAAACTAACAAGGGTCATCTGCAATTACCCCAAGCACCAAGAGGAGTTCTCTAACCACATGTATTCATAGATAAAAAATGAGAAATATCCTACTGTGGACCTTCAACAAGGACACACATATGGCTCCATGACCCCTGAATATGAAGGCATTACAGCCCAAGACAAGTAGGGTTTTTTTTTTTTTTGAGAAAAGTAACAGAAGACAAGTAGGTTTTATAGGCCCAAAATTGTTGAATATGTTAGCACCACAAGTGCAATATGACAGAAACTTGTGTTTCCACGTGTAAGTAAACCAGTTCTCCTTCCCAGTTCGTTCTTCCTTTCCGCTTATGGCTCATGGTGGTCTGTGAACTAAGGGGTCGTTTGGTAGAGTGCAATAGAAAAAATAATGCATGCATTAGTATTGTGTATTACTAGTACCTTGTTTGGTGCACTTTTTCAACTAATGCAAGCATTAGTGATTTTTTTTAACTACTAGCGCAAGCATTAGTTATACATACTATTTGTTACTAAGGTATGTATAACTAATATATGGAAATCCATGGTATTAGTAATGCAAAGGGTTCTAATGCATGCATTATCATGGTTAAGGACACAATTACCCCTCAAAACCTTTTCGACATCCTTTCCACCATACTTGTGGAGGATATTTTTGTAAGCAAATATTTTTTTAGAAACTATGCAATGCATGTTATTTTTAATACACCAAACTAAACACTGCATAAGAAATAATCTCCCCATACCTAATGCAAGCATTACTATTGCCAACATCACTAACACACCACATTCAGCATTGTCCTTATATGCCCTACTAAACAATCCCTAAGTGTAAGTCAAATAATGAAAATGCAGACAGATGGGGAGACAATAAGGAATGAACTAAAGACATGATTTTTTTTGAATTCTGACAAATATAAGGTTTCCTAAGATCGGGTTTAACTTGTTTTGATCATTTTACTTGTTTTGATCATTTTACTTGTCCGGAAGGTTCATCTTTTAACAAAGATTGGAAGATGTTCTTGATTGACCAGATGTTCCGGTTTGAGTTTCAAAAAAGGGATCAGAACAAGAAATAATCAACTCATTTATTCGTACAATATCCATCTTCTCTAGTAAGCGTAAGCAGCCACTAAAAGTGTCACTTAAAACCCACAAAGATAAACAGAATGAAGATCAGGAAAATGTAATGAAAAAGTACCTGCTTGATGGATAGAATAAGATCCAGAATGAATCTAGGAGGGGTACAGTTGATTCCAACAGCTAAAACTTTTTCACATGATTCGCCAATTGCAGCACATTCTGACAAGGAATCACCACTGACCACATTTACACCGTCTTTGGAGTTGAAGGATAACCAGGCAGGAGTATTTATGTCTTCTTCCTTAAGAAGCTCGACAAAAGCCTGGACAGGTGCTAATAGCTGTCAATCTCAAGATTTTAACAAAAGGATACAAACTACTACTCCAGAATAGACTGCTTCACAGCATTATACTGTGGTATTAACTTTTCTATTGTCACAAACAGCTGAGTTTCACATAATTATTGTCCATAGCATTTTATAAAGAATGATAACAGAAGCATACCACTAATTTCTACTAGTGGTAAAGGCAATAAGTAGTACCAAAAGATCTCCTCAAAACTTATAACCAATAACGACCTTACCTGAGCTTCCAGTTTATTTGGCACAGTCTCAAAAGCTATTAGATCAGCACCAGAGATTGCAAGAAGCTGAACCCTTCTACGATGAAAATCCTTTAGAAAGTTGAGATCAACCGCATCCCCATATTCCCCACTGCAAATTGATAAGCAAGTCAGTTTCACATGCATGGAAGGTTAATAGTGGTTTGTGCTTAAGAGGCAAAGAAAATGTTAATGAGACCAGGTGAGAATTGTCAGAAGAAAGTCATGGGTGTTAGTGAGACAACTTTTATGCTCTAACCTTGAGTTGACTACAAACTAAAGAGTAGTTTTGCAAATATTTGGGGCAATATTCCCAGAATACACTTTAATGTACAAAAATATCAAAAGTTACAGGGATGACAGATAGCTAAACAAGACACAAGGTAAACAAAATGCCTCTAAGGAACAAGCAGATAAGCATCCTTATAGCCCATAAAAAAACCAAAATTCCTTTTTTTAATCAAGTAATAAAACTTCCATTAATTGGAACTGCAGCATATAAGTAGTACACCAAAAACCCTTACGTTCCTACCATGGAAATCACATCAGACCAGAGAACGGAAGAGGAATAAAGTCCTAATTTTCTTAAAATTACCTGTATTCGGAACCATCAGCTAAATAGGCCCCATAACTCCCAACAGATGCTGCAACTAAGATAGGACGTTGTTTGAGAACCTTTCCATCAGTGCTTTGATCAGATGAAGATTCACGGCATCTATTATAGTAGACATCACGTGCTTCACATGCAATCTCGACACTTCTTTTGAGTAAGGATTCACTTTCTTCTATAGAATATCCTTTGGCCTTAAACCCCTGGATGGTTGCCTGTCCAAAATGAGAAACCATGAAACTAGTCGCAAGGACATAGATAGAACTTGAAATGCATTCATGCGCAATAGATCATGCATACGAGATACAGAGAGGAAGAATAATTGCAACTGACAAAAGTGGTACCTGATAAGACGAACTGAGTATTATATCTGCACCAGCTTCAAGGTAATCCAAATGTACCTGCTCAATTTAGTACACCAATGAGCCATGTAATAGTACGAAGAGAAAAACGTCATGCACCTCAAATATTTAAGAGTGGTGATATCACACTAGTTTCTCAAGATTTTCCAGCAAAGATTTTGATATGTGATAAAAGCATAGTCTAAACCGTACAACAAAAGCCACAAAGAATACTGAAAAGGGAAAGAATCAAAGAGAAGATTGTCAGTTGCCAAATGTTGAGATCTACTGATTCATTAGAGTTGATTATGTCAAGAGCCAAGAACTTTTAACTATTCAAGATGAGGATCATCACATTCAAAATTATATCGAAGATTGTAGACGTTGTAACACTTAATTGTTCACAATTCTGAACCACAGCGTTTCTGTTGAAATTTCGCGCCTGTACCACATTAATATTTTCATCAAACAAATTCAAGGGCATACCAACAATGCCGATCATATTATCGATATTGGTAATACTATATAGGATGTTTGCGATGTTGCATTACATTATTCCAGAAACTGTTCTTATTTTCCCATTCCTATAATACATATAAATAACAGTTCCAGCAATTTTTAATAATACTTCATTATAAATTTTGTGAAAAATGCACATATTCAAAATTATCAAAGTAATTTCTCTGATCCAGTGCCTCAATACCTATTTCACCTTAAGGAATACAAATTGGCAAGAAGTGAAATCCATAAATGAAAATAGGAACTTCTCTAGCAACATGCATTTGTTGAAAGGTTTCAACCTCTACAAAGAAGAGATAAGTCACTATTCTACAGCAAATTTGTAACAATTGGAGCAACGAGAAGCAAAAGAGTATTAAAAGGAGAAAACAGGAAGAGGTGGAAGTGTTATGCTTTTACATTAGGTCTACTGAATGGTTGAAGGGGATTTCCAGACTTAAAAAGATGGATAAAAGGTCTAAGGAAGCTGAATAAATGGATAAACTAGGGTTAAGTTTGTTTAAGTATCCTTTCTTTTCTTTTTTTATAAGGAAGTATAATGTAGAATTAATGATTTAGCAGAGTATTTACAGCCTTATTTTCTATTTTATCATCTATCTTTTTTAGTTATTATCCTTTCATTCTTATTGGATTTGTCTTAGTGATACAGCAGATGAAGGAGAATTACTAGTATTTCCACCACCTCCTCCTTGGTTTCCCCGAGAAATTATTTGAGGCATAATTGTTGTTAAGAAAGAACTACTGTATCTAGTTGTTTAATTAGCAAAATATAGTTTGACTCAAATGTCTCATTTTAAGATATTACGTCTCTACTTATTTTTTTGAAAATTGGGTATTCCTGGATCTTTCTTCTTTCCAAAAGACAGAGAGAGATAGAGAGAAGCTGAATATTGGCTATTTGAAGGAGTATGAAATAGGTCAATCTCTCCTATCGAGTCAAGTGAAGATGCAGAATCAAAAAAGAAAGAGAGTCTCAAAAGGATTAGTTGTTCATAAAGTAAGCTACTTTTCATGCATTTGTTTAACAATATGTTCTATCAACTTGTATGAGATAGTTCCTAGAGAAGACAAAATCCCTGAGACATTATCAGAAAGTCTACCAGTATGCAAAACAAAGATGCTGCCAACAACCCCAAACACCCTCAGGCTTCTACAGTAAAGGGAAACCTAGTAAAAAAATACATATGGTGGTCCAACTTATCCACATAACCGTGCTGTAAAGCTAACATCCTAAAGAACTAATCTTGAAAAGATAATCATTTTCGCTAAATCCACTATATTGAATAAGCTAGTCAGTAACAAGAAACAAGACAAGTGAAAATCTATTAGAATACAAAAAGGTTACTGAACTAAATTTTTTTTAAAAACAAAAAAATATTCAGCTTAGTATAATATAATACAGTATTAAACAAATGGTTGAAGAAGCATACAGCGCGGACAAGGTGAGGGTCAGTGAGGAGACATTTAGCGCTCCAAAGAGGGTCATTAAGGTCCGCTCCATGACGTTCCAGCTCCGTCGCAAAGCCGCCGTCAATCACGGCAACGCCGCCGCATTTGTGGAGGAAATCTTTGACGAGGGAGGAGGAGGAGTTGGTATTAACGTCGGAAGTACCCATGGAGTCTCGTAAAAACAGTGACGGAGACGAAGAGAAGTCGATGCAAATTCGGCGTGGTAGTTCACCGGCGAGAAATCTCAATTGGTTGGGGATGTCATAGTTGGTATAATGGGAAAAAGAATAATGAGATGGAGTAATAAATTGGGAAGATCCGAGATGTCTCAATACTTTGTACAACTTACGAATCGACTTTTGATTTTAAAAAAACCGAAATTCGATTCGGTACACTAAAATTCTCGCTATTCAGTATGCACAGTTTGACTTAGGGGCGTGCATTTGGTTTTTGGTTTGATTTTGTACTATTTCGTTAGGGTTTTTTTATTTTTGGTTATTAAGAAGTGTACCAATCCGAACCAAAATAAATTGGGAAAATTGTATATAATAGCAAACTATTAATTCAAATTAAATGATATAACCATAGTTTGATTTAATTGTACTCCATAGCAAACTGTTGTTATTTCGCCTCTCTCCTGGTGAATCTCGCTCGCCACTCTCGTTCTCGCTGGCAGTCTCCCTCGCCTCTCTCGCTTTTATACAAACACAAATGTATAAAATGCGTTTGTGTTTGTATAAAACGAGAGAAAATTGTATATATACATATATTTTCGTTCCCCTCTCCCAGTTCTCACTCGCCTCTCTCACTTTATACAAACACAAATGTATACATTGCGTTTGTGTTTGTATAAAGCGAAAGAAAATTGTATATACAAATACAAATGCATATATTTTCGTCCTATACACTTATGATTATACAACTACGATCTTCCCCTGCCCAGTTTTCTTTTGTCTTTCTCTTTTTCTCACTTTATACAAACACAGATTATACAATTGATCTTTTGTATATGTATACTGAAACAGAAACATATTATACAACTGCTTTCTTTTGTATATGTATAGCGAAATATACATATTTATGTTTGATATGGAGCGCAATTATGCAAATTATAGCTATAGCATACAAATATGATATTTATGTTTGCTATATGTGAAAGTTGCTCAAATAAATTTGATTTTTTTTTCTTTTCGGTTTGTTTTTTTGGTTCGGTTATGTCAATAATTAGAAACATAATCAAAGTTATATTTGCAATTTGAAAAAATAATAATAATATATATATATATATATCTTAAATATATTTTCTAATATAAATCTCAAGTAAAACATAAAACACAACACTTAGTATATCAACTATAGATGTCCAAACATAAAAAATAAACTAATTCATGATGGAAGACAATAACGAAGAAGGGACAAAAGTGGTTAACTCCAACATAATTCTAAACATATATATAGTTCGGGTATTTTTTATTTTTCTAAATCCAAAACCAAATCAAAAAACCAAACAAAGTAAATTATTAATCCAAAATCAAACCAAACCAAAAAACTAATCCAAATTAGAATTCGGTTTAATTTGGTTTGGTTTTTCGATTTAATTCAAATAGTGTATACCCCTAGTTCGAATCATAAGAATATATTGATTTGGACGAACATAATATTTCAAGAGTATTTTTGAAAATTATTTACACGTAAAATAAATAAAAAATAACTTTCAAGTACTTTTTTTTAGGGGATTCCAATAGTTAAATGATTTGATTTATTAAATATTGAAAACAAGTCTAATTGAAGAGCAAAATAGATTATTCAATTTATATGTGGTCGATTCTAATTAACTTGAAATGAAAGGTTGGTGTTTTATGTTAAATTAGGTTCAGTTTAGTTTTCACACGTAAGTGCAATGATACATGCTATAATAGGTGAGTTTTTATTAAAATTAAATAAAATATCACTTTCAAATAGTTAAATTATTAATCCAAGGAAAACGAAAGTATGTCAATAAAACCCATGTTTTGCTCCAATGACTTAGATCAAGATGAAAATTATTTGATGGACGTTTTTTTAGAAATATGATCCTCCTTTTATTTTAATTTATAGACATAGTTTAATACGATATGATGATTAAAAAATAAAGATTTTTAAAAAATAATAATTTAAAATATTACATAGCATTTATATGACTATATATATCACTTTAAAAAACTTGTGACCCTAAATACATAGATCACAATATTTATATGAATATAAAAAATAAATTCATTAATGATTTAATGAAACTTCTTATTTACCATTAAAATGAAAAGTGTAAAGTAAATTGATTTAGTATTTTGGTAATATATCATATTCTTAGAAAGAAATTAGGTCAATTAAGGAAGTAACAACTTTTTTTTCTTTAAAAACCAACTTATTTTGTGTAGCAAACTAACTTTTTTGGTTTTTTTAAATAAGATAAAATAAAATATTCAACATATTCCATTTTTAAAAGTACAAAAAACAAACATATAAGAACGAAAATAAATTTATACTTTAAAGTAACAAGAAAACACAAGCGACAAAGGGTGAAACGGACAAAATCGTCATCTTATTTTTTCTTATCTTATGGTATCTTTGGTTCTAACTAGTATATAGTAATTGTGATATACGAGGTTAATATTAAAATAACTAATTCTACCATATGGATATTATATTTAGTTTATAATATTATATTATATTTAATTTAATTGCTTCAATACTAAAATTGACATTTTTATTAAGATTATTTTATTTCTCTTTGTAAGTTTATTCTAAGGTCTGCAGTCTGCACATGAAATATAAATTAAGGATTACTAATGTGGATTTTTAGCAAGTTTTTTTTTTTTTTTTTTTCCTCATTCAGTTTACATATTTATTTCGAAGCTTGATTAAATTTGTATTTGGGTCGAAAAATTAGGTTAGGTAAGACGAATTCTTTATTTTCAAGTCAAAGACAATTTGAATGGGGTAGGTAAGAACTGGTAATAGGTTGGCTTATCTCACGCGTAAAGTACATTTTTCCTGCCATGTAAATAAATCGTTTCCGAAATTATCCTAGAGAGTCACCCATGTTTGAGAAATTACCCTAGATAGTAACTCATATTTGAAAAAGATGTTTTTTTTGTGTCAAGTATATTTTGAGGAAAATATGCAAAGTTGGTGATATGGTAGTCCTAAAACAAACAAATGTGATATTATTAGGTAATTCCTCAAACATGGATGATTATCTAGGGAAATTACTCCAAAAAGATTGTTGAAATCTTGCAAAATTTAAGATTTTATTTATTTTCATTAAGATAAAGACGTCTGAAATTGGATGTATATTTAAACAATTAAAATATTGTCTTTAGATTTCAATACTAAATGATTAAAATTGTCTATTTTTGAGTATTTAAATATTTTAAATATGCATAAGTTATATTTTTTTAAAGGGAAAATTGTACATTATAGCAAACTATTAATTCAAAATAAATGTTATAGCTACGGTTTCATTTAATTCCAATTCGCAGCAAACCTCTTGACGTTTGCCTCTCTCCCCTCTCTCTGAAATCTCGCTCGCCACTCTCCTTTTTTCAGTTATCTCTCCCTCGCCTCTATCACTTTATACAAACACAAATGTATAAATTGTGTTTGTGATTGTATAACGCGATGGAGAACTGTATATACAAATACATATCTCTCCGTCCTATACACTTATAATTATACAAATACAAATCATCACCTGCGCAATTCTCTTTTGCCTTTCTCTCTCGCTTTATACAAACACAAATTATACAAATGTATAATTTGTGTTTGTATAAAGCGAGAGAGGGATTTGATATACAAATACAAAAGTTTTAACTCGATTCAACTGTATACGATTCAAATTTTATACAAATATACAAACACAATCATTGATACATATACATATTAGTTACATATATACAATTATCTAACCGATATACATATACAATTCACCTCTCTCCACTCTTTGCCCTCTCTCCTCTCTCTCTCAATCTCACTCGCCACTCTAGCCTAACACGGAGAACATCTACATATACAAACGTAATTTTCATACAAATCGCCACATTGTTTATACAAATCGCTGCGATTTATACAAATCAAATGCTCCATAACAAACATAATTTGGCTATGAAGCACAAATAGTAAAACTGTAGTTATAGAGCGCTAATATTATTATTATTTTGCTATTCCTAAAATTTACTCTTTTTTAAATATAATAAATATATAATTTAAACAAAACTAATCAAATATTAGATAATATGTAAATTTAATAAAATAAAATTATTATTTGATAATTAAAATAATAATTATATTTGTTGCTGATGATAAATATGGTTGATGATAGGTGCTAGTTACTAGTAATGGTGGTAGTAAAATTGTGATGGTGAAGAAAGTTGTATTGTAGTGATTTACGCGATGTAATAATTGATATTGATGGGAATGATTGTTGATATTAGTAGTTGGCAATGCTTGTGATGCTGACCGAGGAAAATGTAGTAGTTGATGAGGGTATGAAAGGTGCGGTGATTGGGAATAGGCATTGGCCGCAATGATGTTAGTAGTGATCGATATGGTGATAACGATGATGATTAATGTCGTGGATATAATTATAATAATGAAAGTAGTAATTGTGGCCGCAACTGACAAAATGAAATAGAAAATTGCATAATAATTCAAGGGTATAATTAGAAAGAAGCTTTTTGTAGAATTTTAATCCAAACACAAGATGAGGTGGAAAACAATGAACCAAACACTTGATAAAAAATAAATCATGTATTACTAATCGCTACACTACTAATCACTGCATTGCTAATCATTGTGTTACTAATCTCTGCCTTGTTAATCTTTGTACCAAACGACCCCTTAGTGAAGTTATTCGCGGTATGTGTGATTGTTATGCTCCATCCGTTGAACAATAGTTGTCCACTATAGACTTAACACACTGTAGGGGTGTCAAAATGAATCCAAATATAGGTAATCGCCCATAAGTTTATGGGTGGGGCTCAAGATAATTTGAATTGGGTTCAATCTCAACTCATTCAAGCTTTAACACATTTTAAATGAATCTTCAATTTAATCTCCAACTGCAACCCGTTTTAAGACACTTTATTTGCATCGACGTGATGCATGTTCTTAGATATTGAAGGTATGAATTACTATCTATTTCATATCTTCTATTATTTATCTATATATTTGTAACTTTTTATTTTATTTTCTTGAGTTGAAATTCAAATTATGGTTATAAAAGTTAAATGACCAATATGTTGAAATTATTGAGATTAAGCGGGTCAAATTGAGCGGGTCATGACCCAACCCATTTTTTAGCCAATTTGAGCTCAAAGTAAACTTGAGCGGGTCATGACCCAATCCGATTTCTATTTCAATTCATTTTAATATCTTCAATTTCAACCCAACCCGCCCCTTTGACACCCCTATGACACATGGATTAAGGAACAATAAATGATAGGGGTAATTTTCCCAAACCACCCCTATTATATATAAGTCATCTTAATATTGAGAAATGAATATTATTTAATAGCAAATGTAAAATAGACACAAAATGATAAAGTACTCATTGATTATAAATTGATCAGAACATCTCAAAATAGTATAGTGGACAAGTAAAAATGAACAATAAATGATATATTTACAAAATAATTTATTTATTCCGTAAATCAGAGGAAGTACTAGAATATTGATCTTACATAGTTACATTGATTCTATAAATTTGTGTCTGTCAAATTTTTAATAAAAAATTATAAATCTTACATCGACTCAGTTGGAAAAAATGAAAAATCACAATAATAATATAATTATTATTTAGTAAAATAATAATATTAAAAATTAGATAAATATTATCATGGTAATATTTTAAATGAAAAAAGGGTCAAAAATATCTTTAAACTATATGAAATGAACAAAATCGTCTTTCGTTTATAGTTTGATTCAAAAATGCCCTTGTCGTTAATACTTTGGTTCAAAAATGCCTTTGTCGTTGATAGTTTGGTCTCGAAATACCCATATACTTACTAAATGGGTCAAAAATGTTGTTTTTTAAATAAATACAATATTTCTTTTCTTTTTAAACACATTGTGTTCCTAATAAAAATTATTAAAGAACCATATTCTTGTTTTCTTTCTTTTAAAATCACTTTAACTAATAAATATGTAGGAAATAATTTTTTTCTTCTTAATCTCAATTTATCAATTAAAATAGAATAACTTCATGTACCCTTTTAACGGATAATATATGTCATATATATAAGATCATAGTAAATTCATCACTAATTTTTATTTATATAACAATAAAAAAATAATTATAATAAAATAAGAAATAAATTTTTGCTATTTACCCGAATCGAAGTAGGATAAACATTTGCTAATTAAAAAAAATTATTAGAAAAAATGTGTTGAAATAAATAAATAATATATTTATTTAGAAAATGACATTTTGACCTATTAAGTAACTATAAGGATATTTCGGACTAAGTTATTGACGACAAGGACATTTTTAGACCAAACTATAAACGGATGACATTTTTGTTAATTTCACATAGTTTAAAGGCATTTTGACCTTTTTCCGTATTTTACATAGTACACTATTAATACTTGAATAGTTTTGACCACGATCGTAAGAAACTATTTCAACAATGTAAAATGTTTTTTTCAAAATTAAACAAGTTTTCTTTAATCGAATAGAGAATACAATCAACAAAATTTAATTAACACCAACAAATTAAATTAGGAGAATATAAAAAATAATAAAAATAAACATTAAGCACAAGAAAAGGAAAATGAAAAACGTGAGGAGGGAAGGGCGAGAGATGGTAGGTTAATAGGGGAAATAATGGTTTTAGTTCCTGTATTATTGCATAGTTTCAGTTTTAGTCCCTGTGTTATTTGACTATGTACACTTAATCTTCAATTGTTTGAAGTATGCAATTTAGGTCCTTAAAGTTAACAAAAGTTAACTATTTAACAAAATTGTTATTTTAAAATATATAAAATATAATAAATTGAAGGATTGGTGACTCTAAATGTTTGAAGAATTGATCTGCCCGCATAATTAAATTCAACCCACTAATCAAAATAAATCAGGCCCTAAATTCGATTAAATCTAACTCAACTTTTAGGCTTGTTATTGTTGTTGTCGTTGAGTATCAATGGTCCGATGTGACGCAGTAGGTTACTTGTGGATTTTGATTTATGTTTTTTGGTTGCTTTATAAGATAGATTAATAAAGTTGAACATAAGAATGAATATTGCAGAGCTTCCATGGATTGAATTAGTAAATTTGAGAGGATTATAGAACATATAAGTCTAGAGTTGACAATTTGTTTTGTCTCTTCATCACCAAACAGGTTCGATCAATTTTGAAACCACAATGCAATCGTCAAATCTTTGCCACCATCGAAAAAATTGAAACCCCCCCCTTAAACCATCGAAACAGATCCACCAATAAATATACCCCTAACAATATTAAATATTTCAGATATATAAAAGCTTTCGGTTGATTGCATAGAATTTAACCGCGTATTCTTCCCGTTTCATCACCAATAACCACCTCGTAACAATCATACAACTTTCATAAACCAACTCGAATTTTCCATCTCCATTGTTGAACCTCACCTCACCTTCTCCATTAGCTGAAACCATTGAGAAAATATGCACGTGTAGAATGTTTGTAAAAAAGTCTACCTATTTTTGAATAAAATACTTGATCAATTTTGTGAGTCAAAATTAGAGATAAAATTGGATTGAGTGTTAAAATTTGTATTAGTTCTTTATATAACCGTATATTATTTTTTATGTTTGTTTGTATAGATACGATTGCATAGAGAAAATTTAACCATAGTAATCATAGGATAAATATAACCTTAGAGTTGAATGATGATATAATGAAGGATAAATATAATATATTTTTGAGAGTACAAAAACAAATATGACCCGAGTACTTTGTTCATGTTTATATGTTTGATTTGATATATCTTTAATAAGTACTTAATAAATTTAAAAATAATTTTATAAATATCATTTTAAATTATTAATATAATTAAGAATTTAAATATAATACATATAAAATAATCTTATATTTATATAAAAGAGAATCTTAGACCCGCCTATATGGCGCCCTTACAGATCATAATTCTTATTTAAACCTTCTTAAAAGTCACAATCTTACGGAAAAGTCACAACTCTTTAAAAAAGTTGGAACTCTTGGTAAAAGTCACAATTTTTCACAAAAGTCTCAACTTTTCGCAAAAGTCACAACTCTTTTTTTCATTCACACATTTTAAAATCCAACACTTAATTCCAAGGCACCAAAAGAAGAAAGAATAGACAAAGAAAATTGATTTCAATTGCAATGCGATATTACTACTCTTGCGCCTCTCAGTCCACAACCCATAACGCTGCTGGAATGGTTGAATTCATAACATTTGGTTCTTTAGTAAACAAAACTTCTATTTCTGCCACTATTATTTGTAGGTTTTTTTCCGCTATAGGAAAGTCGAACGCAACTACATTAATTAAGCTTCTTATGAAGTGTGTTTCTTTCTTCAAAGTTTTCTTCCTCCTATTTTATAGAGCTTAATCTTTTATTGTAATTCATGGAAATATTGCAATTTCTTTTTGCTATTTTGGTGATTTTTTTGAACTCTATTAAAAATTCCAGCAAGGTTGATTAAAAATTGATCTTCTTTTTTGTCCCTTTCTAAAGGCCTTTTCATATACTTTTTGGGAAAATTGGTTGTGGGTTGTGCTATATTTGATAGCACACAACAACAAATATGTGATAACTAATATGGAACCAATGGTGAAGTTTGTTAAAAGAACCAAACAGATTGCTCTCTTGCTTTCCACAGTTAGTATATAATTTTGATTGTTTTATCTTAGGTACAAATATTTTGTATGCCATTGCACTCTTCCTAGAATAGTAGTATAGAGACAATTAGTCCACTTCTTTTATCGCAAGTTGACTAATTTGTCATATTTCTTCCTCTTTTTTTTTTGGGCATAATAAGATATCAAGTTTTCTTGAAACTAACAGATGGCCAAAATACACTATAACAAAAACAATTTTTATCGGCAATAAATATGAACATTAATGAAGAGTGCTAGAGCTTTTACCGACATTAATTTATTGTTATTAGATTCAATGTCGCTATAGACTTTAGGGACATTTATAGAGAGTACTAATTGATTGTGAAATTACAAATTTAGCGACAATTAAGCTATTAATCATCGTTAAAGATCATTTTTGTTGTAATGATAACTCTTTCTTTTGGCTTCTTTCAATTAAATTTGTACGAACTATAAACATGGATACAATTCGACAGACTATCTTTTTGAAAAATATGTTAAGCAACATCCCTTTTTCTTCTTGATTGTTAGGAAAATAAGGTCGTCTTTATTATTATCTGTGTATATTTTTCAGTTCAAGTGCTCACAAAATTATGCTGTGAGATTTTAATATTATATGTATCAAAATTTTGGTTTAGAATATCCAGTTGTGAACAGTTTCATTCAGGACTTTTTAGGAAAAAGATGTCCGGCCTACAAAAAGAACTAAAGACTATCTGATGAAAAGCTTTCTCATAGTCAAAATAGCTGATGAAAGAAAGAGAGAAGAAGTATGACCTTTTCAGGAAGAATATAAATAAAGCAAGATTTGACTAGGCACGTATCGAAGGAGCAAATGAGGATACGCCATTCACACATTTTTCTACATCCACGCGCGGGGTTGGAATTGGAAAAGTAATTGAATCGAAGAATCATATTCACTCTGACATCTGTCGAAGCCAGCCTGTGGTAAGAGTTGGGCAGAGGTAGCCCTCAATCACTTACTAATTTACTCGGTAAATTAGCAGGGTCCCCCTCTCCCTTGTCAAAGCTTAGTTATACGTGAATGAGAACTCGTTTTGCTTGTTGGCTGGCTTATGATAGTTTCCTGTCCCAATTCAACATATTCTTTTTTTTGCTTGGCTCCCGAGCGAGAACGATAAATAGGCGATGCACCATCCTTGCTGCTACGTACGGTTTCCTTGACTTGACAGATTCATTCAATTGAACCCACACTCAAAGGAGGACCACAAGCTCGGGGCTCGACGAAACAGAAAGTTTCAGCATGTTGAAAATGGGGTTAGCAGTGAAAGAAAGAGCCTGGGTTCCGCCTTCTCCTTGTCAAGTTTTGCTTCTGATCTCTCTCTGAGTCTCTAGTTCGTTACCTTCTACTACCAATCTTCTGAGAGTTACATCGAAATCTTATTAAATAGCCCCCACCCAATGGAATATATTAACGCATTCCTTGCGATAAATCTCTTTGATGAAGCCCGTAACCCCAGCGGGGTGTGTCAGATAGATATAGATGGAGGCCACCTACCGCTTGGTTGGTCATTGCATTAATTCTTTGTAATTGCATATTATAACCATAACAATAACTATGGTTCAATTCCAAATAAGTTAGGGCCGGTGATATGAAACCTAAGCAATAATAATGACTATTCTGAGACAATGAGGAAAAAACTTTATGATATTAACAATTTTAGGATCATTGTTGACATATACATGATACGACGTACTATAATAAAAAAGAGATGGATGTAGGTTCATAAGAAAGGAGCCGAAGGTCCTCCATTTGAATTTATTTAATTATGTTCTTGTATGGATGTGATGTTCCACTTTACTTAGGAGTGTTGTTGTTCGACGCTTTTTAATCTCTTCTTTAACGACTGATGTTGTTCTTTATAACTATCTGGAATTTAGAAAATTTCGTTACTTCGGACCAACTATTTCTATGGAGATTTTCTTAGACTTCTTTCATATAATTAAAATCTCTCTATGACTCATAATTTTGGTACAACAAAAACGAAAATTAATAAAATATAACACTTTAAGATTTTGGAGGAACGCTTTGTCTTAAGATAAAATGTTCTTGACAATATAGTGTATGTATCGAAAATACGGATATTACCGAATAATCATATAAAAGTTTAATAAAATAGTAAATTATCTATTTATTTATATTTATTATCCTTTTGTAGAAGCATAACAAATATCGTTGTCAAATGATCTTATCGCCATTCGCCAGTACTCTGAATTTAAAACGAGCACGGCAATCGCCACAACATCTCCACGTCATATTGGATTAAACTTCCTTCTTAAATTAGTAAAAATATAAAATTCATCTTTAAATTCTCTCACTGTCATTTTCCTTTAGGCAAGTTAACCATTACTCTTCATAACAATGTCGATGATGGCGTTCATACTCCGGCGAAAAACACACACAAAACCCTACATTCTTCAACAATCATCGCTTTACTCCACAACGCCGGCGATAAAGAGTTCGAGCAGTCAACGAATTGAGAAAATACTCATAGCAAATAGAGGCGAAATTGCTTGTAGAATTATTAGAACTGCTAAGAGATTGGGGATTCGTACTGTTGCAGTTTACAGTGATGCCGATAGAGATAGCTTACATGTGAAGTCCGCTGATGAGGCTTTTCGAATTGGTCCTCCTCCTGCCCGTTTGAGTTATTTGAATTCTTCTGCTATTATTGACGTTGCCAATAAATCTGGCGCTCAGGTATATGCGAATGCTCTTTCGATTCTCTTACTCGATTATGTAATGAATTGATTGAGTATGTCTGGACACTATCATTGGCTTCCAATTGAAATGTGGAGTGTGTGATCAATTTGCGTGGTACAATTGGAACTTTGAGATTCAAACTTCTAAACTTTGATCATGAATTTGGACACGGAAGCTTAAAATTTTTGAAAGAAAATTTGTATATTTGAAAACTATGTAATAAGTGCTATAGATATTTAAAAGATATATAAAAAAGTAATGGTCAAAGAGAAATTTGGTTCACTCTTGAAATTTATATGGTGCCACATAAATTGAGATAGTGGGAGTAATAATAATGTGTTCTCTCTAATGTTTATTGGTTCTGTGCTCTGGATATGTTATGACACTAGAGTCATCATTTATGCTGATATTTACTTTTAATTTTGCAATGATTTTATATGTATATATAGGTCTGTTATATGACAACAATATGTAATATTTCAATTTTTTCTGCACTACCATTATCTATTGTTTCATTCATTTGTAAAAGTTCTAGTCCAATAAGTACTTACTGAGCAGGAGTGCATTATAGGTGACCAATGGACTCACCCTCTCCTCCCACCGAAAAAGGAAAAAAAGGAAAATTCCAAAATGAAAAATGCAAAGAAGAGAATATGAATATTTTAATCATGTTTGACTAGTTTATACCAGTGAAATTCATGGTTAAAACTCAGAAATGTAATTCTAGGCATATGTCAATATAAGTAATGATAATCTTTTGGGTGATTGAAAAGTGATATTACAGCTAGGACAGAAGCTTTTGATCAAACATGATTTTAGCGTCTCTGGGCCTTGTTATTTCATCTGTTCTGTTCAGTTGTCTCAGAACTGTATTCTTTAAGCAAGAACTTTGATACAATAGTTATATTGTTCAGTGTGTGTCAGAACCGTATTCTTCAAGCAAGAACTTTGATACATTAGTTATATCAAACATGATTTTAGTGTGTGTAATATAGATGCTTGTTTTTTAACTTTTGGGCACCGTAATGTTTAAAAGTCGGATGTGAAAGCAATGCTTATCTTTTTACCTTTAATGGTGGAGATATGTGTTTCAAGTCATTGTTGTATTTAGCAAAGTACATCCTAGCTTTGGTCAACAAACTGGTATCTGTTGCTTATGGGAGGTGGTACGCATATGTGAATTAGTGGAGGTGCACACAAGCTGACCTGGATACCTCAGTTATGAAAAAAGATCGGTGTACATCTCTAGAAATAACTGACTTTACCTGTTCTTTAAAGGAGATATAAGAGACAATTCCATGATTCTCTTTTACCTAGCTATCCAACATATGAAAATCATTGACAGGTGCACTACATTGCACACTACTCAGTAAGTGCATCAGATCCAGCTATGTCTTAATGTATTGTTCAATGGGACTAGATGCTAGACTTAGTGATGCTATGGTGCATTCTCAAATATCTTATTTCTTAAGAAGAAAACATGGCCTTTCTTGCCACTTGACATGAACTCCAAAAAAAAACTAGTTTATACAATGAACATACTCGTTTCTATGAAATGTGTAGACTTTTACTTTTCCTTGTTTGACTCGTGATAATTCCATGGTTCACATTTAAATTTGTCACATTTTTAAATTAAAGTTTTGCTGATTAAATGATTGCCAACATGTAAACATTCAGAGAGGATCTCTTGTTTATATTTTGTTTATTTTATAATTAGGCTATCCACCCAGGTTATGGATTCTTATCTGAAAGTGCTGATTTTGCTCAACTTTGTGAGGATGAGAATCTCTTATTTATTGGACCTCCTGCATCTGCAATCCGTGACATGGGTGATAAAAGGTAGAGATCATTTCCATTCCACTTGCTATCATGTTATGCCTATGTATTCCACTTGTTTTTATCAAGTTAATTTATGCTGCAACAGTTGAATCATTCAAATAGCTAGTTCTAATTTGCGAGGGAGATAAAAAGGCATAACTTTGAATTAGGATTATAAATCATCTCAGGAAGTTGCTCATACCCTTTTTCGATTTCAGCAGGAGAAAGAATTAGGTTAAATGTCTACTGTAATGGGAAGAAGGGAAGCTCCGTGTTTGTTCTTCTCATTTCTTTTGTTTATGAATTTTCAGTTTTCCCCTCCTTTGAGCATGGACAATCATGTTTCATCTCATTACTTCCCGCTTTTGTATCAATATGGTTGATTTAAATTTAGGATCTCACCAATGTAAACTGGCTGCATTAATACTTGAATAGATGGGTATTAACTGTTTGCGCCAGACAGAAATTTGCATCTGCTGCATGATTTTGGCTATTTAAAAACTGCGGACTGTGACATTGGGATTAAAATGATTGCTGTTAGTGTTTGTGCGCGATGGGGATGTTGATTTATGTGTAGCAGCAAGCCTTAGTGGTTGTCTATGCATAGCAATTGATTTTAAAGTTGATTTTAGCTTCAAGTGTGTTTCATGGGGCTAAGCACCACATTTGCAAAGGTCCTGTGTGCAACTAACATGGAACTTGGCATTAATTCATGCCAGACTTAAAATGTTAGTCCTATATCACCTGTGTGAATTATATTTTCAGCTTCTCCCATATTGATTAAGCAATGGCTTAGAGAGTGTCTATATGTAAACGTTAAATCACATTGCATCGACCTACTAGCATTTCTGGCATGCAGTTTTATGAAATGATCATTGCACCACATTCTTATGCAGTTTGACTGCCAAGTGCTAGCCTTTCAGAGAAGTTTTAAATTAGCAGTATGTTGCTGCAATTGGATGCTGACAATTCATGCTTATTTCCTTTTGTTTCTCTGGATATTTTCATCAGTGCTTCAAAGAGAATAATGGGTGCAGCTGGGGTTCCACTTGTGCCTGGTTATCATGGTGATGAGCAAGATATTGACTTTATGAAGTTGGAAGCAGACAAGATTGGGTATCCTATTTTAATTAAGCCAACCCATGGAGGTGGAGGGAAGGTCTGCCTTCTGTTAACGTACTACTTATTTTGCTGAAGGAAAACAAACTTAACTTCTAGCTTACGAATTTTGCGATCCAATCCTATTGTGTATGGCCATTACTATTAAAGATTTCACTATAAGAAGAAATCTTATAATGCCAACAGGATAGCTCAAGTATATCTGAAGAAATGCTCTTGTTTATCTTGTTCTATAGTAAAAGAAAATACTGTCTACTAACCTGTTTTATTTCAGGGTATGAGGATTGTTCAGAGTCCGAATGAATTTGCGGACTCATTCTTGGGGGCCCAACGTGAGGCAGCTGCATCATTTGGTATAAGTACAATCCTACTGGAGAAATATATTACTAAACCAAGACACATAGAAGTCCAGGTAGCTCTTGTTATGTTTTTATAGACTGCTTGGTCCTTTCAATTTTTGTTTTCTTGCTAGTTAGATTAATAGCTAACCTTAAGTAGTTGGGGGAAAGAAAGAATTAAAAAAATCCCCCTAACTAGCTTGAGATTGAGACATATTAGTTGTAGTTGTTGTATTTTCCTGCCTTGCCCCTTTTCATACTTAATAAATATAATTCCAGTTTGCTTTCATTTATTTTGTTAGATATTTGGGGATAAACAAGGTAATATAATACATCTCTATGAGAGAGATTGTAGTGTGCAGCGAAGACACCAGAAGATAATTGAAGAAGCTCCAGCTGTAAGACTTTTTTGTTACTATTTTCTTTATTTCTCTTGAAGTGTCTTAAAAGGTTGACAAAAAAAACTTTGTTATCTGCAGCCTAACGTGAGCTCTGACTTCCGCTCCCATCTGGGTCAAGCAGCTGTATCTGCCGCTAAGGTTAGATGAATTTATCTGTTTTCTCTGTGCAAATTAGATAGTCTTCTCGAAATTTTCAAGTTTATTGGTGGTTAGTTTTTAAATACCTTTACTTTTTATTGGCGGAGATAGATTATCTGAAATCCAGAAAAATGTGTGCTTATCTTTAACTATCATAAAGCATTTATCGTGTAATGCATGTATACGAGTCTCATCAATTACTTTAAACATGACAGTGAGGAAATGAACCTTGGGTCTAATTCAACCCAAAAGTTAGTTCATGAGGTGACGATTGCCCAAGGCCATATAAGGAGGCAAACAACTATAATTGTAGAGAAGTAGAATGAAAAAATGTGTATACATAATGAGCTCAAAGGGAGTTTATATACAAAGGAAACGAAACAAGTTATGCTAAGCTAACTCCTAGAAGCTAGGAGCAGATAAACAATATGGAAACAAACTACCTGAATGACAAAATATTGTGAATAGGAAATTAAAGCCTAAAATAACTAAAGAGGACTCATCCTAATGCACAACAAGTGCTGAGTAGTAGGACTTATCCAAATGTGCAAGTGATGAGTAGTACATACATTACTATACCACCCTCAAGTTAGGCGTGAAGAGACACCACCTACCTTAGGAACCATGCGCTAGAAGGTGGGCTTGGACAATGGTTTGGTGAGTGGATCTACAAATTGTTTAGTGGAGTGGACAAGCAATACTTGGATTAGGCCTTTGTGTACTTGGCTGCGAACAAAGTGAAGATCAACCTCAAGGTGCTTCATTTTGGTATGATGTACTAGATTTTTGGAATGTACGTGACTCCAAGCGTTATCACAAAGTACTATAGGAGCATAGAGCAGCACATGAAGATCCTCGAGCAAGTGGGTGATCCAGTTCATCTAAGACAATGCAGAAGCTACCGGACGATACTCAGCTTCAGTGGAGGAGGAGCATGAAGAGTAGTTGCTTGAGCACTAGGAAATAGGCGTTGTGCCTCGAGAAAAAATGTAATTAGAGATCAAACAATGTTATCAAAAGCAAAAAGCACAATAAAGCTCTAAGGTCAGTTGGGGCTTTAAGCACAAAGCACAAATAAAGTGTGGGCTTTAATGAAAATAGGCTCAAATGGAGAAAAAAAATACAAATATATATATATTAGTCTAAGGCTAATAATTATAAGCATGAATAAAAAATATATAGACAACAAAATTGTTTTTTTTTTTTTACGATAAAGTGAAATGTCAATTGTTTAATGTCGCATCTTCCGGGAACGCTCATTGGCAAGGAAAAGTATGTCTTAGAGCCTTGATGGCGATACTGAATTGCACGTTAAGCGGGGCAAAACACTCAACACGTTTTGAGCTTGCTTCAGGGCTTAAGTGCGCCTTTGACAACATTGAGATCAAGTGGCTATCATTGATATCAACTGCCCAATCAACATCTACATAGGCATAGAGCGCGAACAATTGTTGTGGGAAGTATGAATACCATACTTGATGTTTCTTTTAGATATTGAGGGATACGTATAATTGCCTTCTAGTAAACCATAGAAAGTGAGGTGTTGAACTGAGTAAGCCTGTATACTGAATATACGATGTTAGGTCTGGTAAACAAAAGGTACTAAAGCTTATCAAACACACTCCTATACTCGTTGCCATCAGTTTTGGAGGCTCCTCACCAACTTGTAGTGTTGCAGACGTGCTCATGGGTGACTGAACGCCTTTGCGTTCTTACATCAGAATGTCATGTAACACCTCCTCCATATGCATGGATCGATTGTGAAACCAACCGTTTGTGCATCCTTGTACCTCATGACCAAGAAATAGTTCAGTAAACCAAGATATTTTAAAAAAACTCTTTGGAAAGAGAGGTAATTGACTTGTTGAATGAGTGTTTCATTACGTCTGGTGAGTATGATGTCATTCACATATATCAAAATATAAATAGTAACTCCCAATTGTGTAGAACAAAAAAAGAATTATCAGACTCAGCCATCTGGAACCCCATTTGAATCAAAGAATCAGTGAGTGCTTCATACCAAGACTTAGGAGATGAAGCACCTTGAGGTTGCAATCCGTAGATAGCCTTTTTGCGTACGTCTTAACTACACTATTCCTTCTCAGAAAGATTCAAGTGAAGATGCCTTTGGAATAAATATCTGTAATTGTGTTCATGTCTGATTAATGCAAGAAATAATATCGCGTCACAAAGGAGAAGTGGAAAAGTGTACACTTCTGGAGGGGCAGCATTTGGACAATTTTAAAGCTAGGAGGCAATATTACCAAAACTGGGTGCATATCTGTTGGTAGCAGAAGGCAAAGGGTATGTTTAGGCGGTAACAGACAAAGGGCATTTTTGCGTGTATTTTCCTTTCTGAAGAGCAGGTGGGATAAAGTTTTAGGGTCGAGGTCCATGTGCAGATAATTCCCTTTTTTTTATAAATAAAGCAATGTATTCTACGGCTAGCAGGGAAAAAAATGGTCGTTTGCTTTATTGATTTGAAGTTCAGACTGTAAAGCTTATATCTGCATTAGGGGATGGGATTATGCTGGCTCAGCATCGTGTTATATGATAGTTCCAGTTCTTGTCTAAAACAAGGATGAAGCTTGATATAGTTAGTAGTGAATTAAGAGCTATATTTGACTGCTGAGGTTAACCTGTTTGATTAGTAATTAGTTTCTATCCTTTTTTTGCTAAGTAATTTCGTTATCTTTTTTTTTTTTGTAAGGAGATTTTAGTTTGAAAAGCATTCTACCACATTGCCATTAGATGACCAATAAAACGAATTTCTCCATATTCTCTCTCTATCGTATATTGATATATTCCCTCCTCCCCTCTCGCTCGCTCTTGTGTGAATTGTGATTCTAGTATTCAGTTTCTATACAGATTTTGTTATGATAAAGTTAATTCTTGATCAGTTAGTATCACTATCCTTCTGTTTGGATTTTGGAAGAGATGTTCTGTGGAAAAAACTCTCATATTATGATCTGTTCCCTAGTGCTGTCTGCTGTCTGTTCAAATCTTTTTTCAGTATTATTCTCAATTGCTACTCCTGACCTGAAATCCCCTCCATTATGTTTGAAGGCAGTCAATTACCACAGTGCAGGAACTGTTGAGTTTATAGTTGATACACAATCTGGACAATTTCATTTTATGGAGATGAACACCCGTCTTCAGGTACTTTTTATCAGTCTATGCCCTTTCCTTCTTGTAGCAGTAGAGCAGAGGATATAATCACTCTCTGTCAGGTTGAGCATCCTGTTACAGAGATGATTGTTGGTCAAGATCTTGTAGAGTGGCAAATACGTGTTGCAAATGGGGAGCCTCTTCCCTTGTCTCAGTCAGAGGTGCCATTTTCAGGTTAGAGTTTACACTGGTTAGCTTGCTTTACTGTTCTCTAATAGTTTTATGCAAAGTGCTTGCTTGGTAGGATCTGCTGGACCAAGCTAGAGTTATTTACCTAGATATACCAAGACTGCATACGATTCGATAGAATGATTCTTAATATATAATGTTCCTTTTACTTCCCTGGAATGTAAAAAGTTGCTTAGGATTTTATGGTCCCTGGATGGTGAATTTGAAAATTACTTGGACTCGAAGAAATTTAGTTCCCATTACATACTGTAGCTTAAAAGTTTTGTTGACATTGCCCTTAAGTTAAAATTGGAGGTTGTCTCATATAATAGTGAGAATGGTGTAGAAAATATTTATAGATCTTTTCTATTTCACTTGTATTTTTGGTGTAAAGAGATAATAACATGTTGTATGGATAGCTGGTCAAACTTGGTGGAAAGTGATGGATGACTTGAGCAGAGTCATATGCACAGATTTTACTATATTTCTTTTTGCACCAACATGGGGCTTTTTGTGAAATTTCTTATCTTAAAAAAGGGATAAATACTTGAATCAGTAGAACAATCAATTGCACATAAGTTTTAACTGATATGTCTGTTCTTTTACAAATAAGATAAAACAGAAACTTATTTTAATGTCATAATATCGATAGTAACTCAACGGCTTATCTGAAATTGAGAACCGTTTACTGGAAGTGATGCCTTGATTTATATAATATCATCTTTGTAGCATAACTAGATCCAGTAATGCTCAATGAAAAACTTAACTTTTGGGTGGTATTGACATTTCTATAGTCTTTAACAACACAATCCAAATCAAGTACTTTGTTTGGTTGATTAAGAAGTGAATTATTCATGTATTAACACTAACATAACTATTACCATGTTTGGTAGCATTTTAGTTGCTGTGTATAAAATTCAGCACACCAAGTACGGTGTTTGGTTACCTATTTACAAACCCACATAACAAATACATGTATAAGATATGAGGGAATCTATGTATTATTTATGCAAGGTAGAAAATAGGATAACTAATATATGAATAACTAAACCCCTGCATAAAAGGGAGAGCTCCTAGAGAGAGGTAAAAATAAAACTTGCATAAAATAATACATAAATTCCCTCATAACTTATCTCTATCCTGTGTACTAATACATGTACAACTCTAACCAGCAAGCAAACGAGGTTTCTTTTTACCCCTCCCTAGGAGCTCCCCCTTTTATGCAGGGTTTAGTTATCCATATATTAGTTATTCTATCTACTCTTCTGCATAAAATAATACATATATTCCCTCATAACTAATCTCTATCCCCTGCATTACTAATACATGTACAGCTCTAACCAACATCCAAACGACCCCTTAACCCATGGAAAGAAACTGTGTTTCATTATAACAAAAATTTCTTCTTCTTGTTAATATAGTCAATGCATGGAAATGGTTCAGGAAAATTTCCCATTTCAAACTTGAACTAGCACAATATGAGCTTAATATAATTTATCAGTGGAATTCATTCGTGAAAAATGTTCTCTGAAGTGAACTGCTGCACGAAACTCTTATTACTGGAAACAAATATAGGAGTTTTAAGTTAATGTTGACCTCAAAGCATATGGGAGAATTCGTAGATACTAATGTTTGTCAGTTTGATGCCAGGTCATGCTTTTGAAGCCCGAATTTATGCTGAAAATGTTCCAAAAGGATTTCTTCCAGCAACTGGTGTTCTTCATCATTATTGTCCTGTTACAGTTACATCAGCTGGTGCGGATCCATACTATGATCATCTTATTTATGAAATGTTACATTAGGGCTCCTTTAAGTGGGTTGCCGCTGAGGAAACATGATATAGAACCCTCAATTTCTCCAGAGGGAAGCAAGATATTTTAGCAGTTCTTTTAACTTTCTTATCATATCAACTACACTTTGTTCCTTGATTTGTGTAGATTGTTTTTCTAACCCTACTAGCATCAAATCTTAAATGTGAAACAATTTTCCATGTAAAAAGCATGACCATAGCTGCAAAATGTACAAGCAGATGCATAACTGCTTATTTGGTGTTGAATAGGAATACCAGCACTTGCTACCCATTCTCACATTTCTGAAGAGTTGCTGTTACATATAAAAAATGAATTGCTATCTAGAAACCCCATCCACTCAGAAGAAATGTATGAATAGATTTCTGGGAGATCTATCAGCGTTTTTATGTCAAAAATTGTTATATGGAATCATTTGACTCAGAACTAAAATTAGGGTCTCTCTCCCCAGCTGGATTTCCTTTTACACTGCCTAGCCAAAAGCTCTTCAACTCGAGCTAGTAGTCAATTACTTCATGGCCTTTGAAGTATCAAGCTAGGTTGCTCCATTTGCTGACTGATTAAAAAAAAGGGCAGCCCGGTGCGCAAAGCATCCCAGGTTCATACAGGGTCTGGGGAAGGGCCGCACTGCCGCCTACCTGTTACACAAGCATCAGTGGCTGATTCAACAGTTCTCTGACTGATACTATAACATATTTACTAAAGCTAGTTGCTATAGTTTAATGAAGTTCTGAGCCTAGCCCATAGATGATTCTCTGCTGATCATCTATCAGTTTATTTGCCTTTCTAATTATGCAAATTGCTTACTATTGTTAAGCTGTATATTTTTCACTCGCATGACTTTAATACAAAATTGCAGTTAGAGTTGAGACTGGAGTGGAGGAAGGGGACACAGTAAGCATGCATTACGATCCCATGATTGCAAAGCTAGTAGTATGGGGACAGGACCGCCTTTCAGCACTGATAAAAATGAAGGATTGCTTGTCAAAGTTTCAGGTATGATTTTTTCTTTTTTGTTGACCTGTTTTGCAGTTGTTGATTCAGAATAAATAGTTTATAATGAAGAATACTCTAGTAATTGAGATCTAATCACTGGTCATTTAATGAAGGTTGCAGGTTTACCTACCAATATAGACTTTATCATTAAGCTTGCCAGTCATAGGGCTTTTCAAAATGGTGAAGTAGAAACTCATTTTATTGAGCAGTACAAGGATGATCTGTTCATAGACGGTTCCAATTCAATATCAGCGGAAAAAGCTGAGAGTGCTGCCAAACATGCTGCATCCATTGTAGCTGCATGCATTTGCCAAAATGAACTTGCAACATTGAAGGCTAAGGCTCCTGGTGAATTCTACTATCCTGTTGTGATTAGCAAAGGCGTGCTTTAGTGTCCGGACAGCTAATGCATAGTTTATTGATCTGTTCTCTGAAGCAGGAGGCCTTCATTTGTGGTATGGTAATCCTCCATTCAGAATCAATCATTCTTCTAAGCGAACAGTGGATCTTGAATGGGAGAATCAACACAGTATTAGCGGTTCAAATCTTTTGACAGTCTCCATCACCTACTTGCCAGATGGGAAATACCTAGTTGAGGTAGTGATAATTTCTCTGTTTGATATAACAGAATGACTACAGTCGAGTTTGTTTTTGCCTTTAAGTTTTTCCATTTGCAGCACAATAATCTATATCTTTAGACAGGAGAAAGCAATTCCCCTGGTTTGGAGATCCAAGTGACACAACTAAGCAACAATGACTATAGAGTTGAAGTGGATGGTCTAAGCCTGAATGTCTGCTTGGCAGCTTACTCCAAGGTAACACCTTATATTTCAAGTCCTTATCTTCAAGCTGTCCTGGGCCCCTGGCATACATATTGACTGACAAGTACACAACTATGTTTAGGCTGAGGCTGGAGTTATTGAAATGCCTAACATTGCACAACAATGTGATCAATTATAGTACTAAATTTATGTATTTTAGGTATTCTTTAAGGTTGTGAATTGTGTACTTCGCTTCAAAGAAGCATGCCCTTGTCTGCTCACTTTTTGCTTCAGGCCCTACAGACTTTTTTTGGGCGCATTTCGCTATTAAGAACATTGGTTTTTAACACCACTTCCAATCTAGTCTAACCAGTGAAAAAGAAAAAAGAAGAGAGAAAGATTAACCTTCTAGTGATCCTAGGTGTATTTTTTCCAGGGAGTGTTGGAATGGTGCAACTTAGTCCACTAAATACAATTTGGACTAAAGATAAAGGGTTTGCATATCTTTAGCACATTTAGTCTTGGTTCATGAGAATCTGATGCCCCTTGATCAAGAATGCAGTGGTTGCCAAGGAAAAAGATCCAAATTTAGTTAGCCAAACTTCCATTTTTGCAGGATCAAATTGAGCATATTCACATCTGGCATGGCGACTCTCAACATCACTTTAAACAAAGGATGGGCCTCGAAATCTATGATGATGACGAAACAATAGACAAACCTGCTAGGGTGGCGACATCTTATCCTTCTGGCACCGTGATTGCACCCATGGCTGGTCTAGTGGTTAAAGTATTGTTGAAGGATGGGGAGAAAGTTCATGAGGGACAACCTGTGTTAGTATTAGAAGCAATGAAGATGGAGGTGTGTATATTACAACCACAGCTTAAGATTAACATCTCCTGAGTGGCTTAATTGTTTTGGCTGGTTTTAATTTTTGCTTTTGCTGCCCTTTGCATTGTCTATGAGTAGCATGTTGTGAAAGCACCAGCTAATGGTTATGTAAGAGGGCTTGAAGTCAAAGTGGGCCAATCGGTCCACGATGGTATTAAACTCTTTGCTATCAAGGTTAGTCTTCTCTTCGTAAGATTCATGGACTTCGTTCACATTTATATTTAATAAATATTGCATAGAACATTTTAAACATGGGGAACAAGCATCAGACTGCTTTGGCTTTTTTAATATTCTGGGCATCAAGCAAAAGTAGGATAATATGAATGCTAGATATTATTGCAATTCTCATTGATGAATGAATTTCTCAAAGAGAATTGATAACATACAAAGTCACAGCAAGAAGTGTTTTGGGGAAGCAAAAGGGCAAAAGGGAAGCAGGGCTTTTGAAGGGTTTTAACAACGTAGATCCTTTTATCTAAGGAGTCTTTACTCTCTTGTGAAGAAGTATGTTAATTTGAATGGACGTTCTTTCATGTTGCATCAATATCCTTATTATATCAGTATATAATGGTGAAAGCATATGATGAATTAGTTGTTCTACTCTTTGGCAGGACTGAAATATATCCCGAGGCTATGACAACATCATTCTACACAACTGTATGTATGACCTTCCTATGAGGACTGTACATCCAATAGGTATAAGAATAACAACATTGAGATGTAAAATCTCTTGGTAGTTTCATCTTCTGTATTTCAAATACATTTACTTGTAAATGACTTTCCAGCTCAAAATTTGTCCAGATTAGTGGTATATGATCAATGGTTGCTCATTCATAGCTAAGATATACGAGCAAAGTTCTTTCTGCATTGTTTTGAAAGTTATTTGTTGGGTATTGCAAGAAAAGGCGTGCTTTGCCTTGTCCAGTTTCTCATGTTCTATCATTTTACCGTCAATTCGTCATTAATGATGCTTAGTTCTCCATTTTCTCTTTCATTTTGAACTCATCAGTGAAACTATTCCATGGAAGAAAACTGTGGTTCTGCTGTTTGGAGACTACATGTTTTTAACAAACAACGTAATCAACTGTGACGCTTCTTTGCAGCTTGTATGATTATTTCCCTTGCAACTATTGAATAATCTCCCTAGCAGTACAGCTTTCTGTTTCATTTGTTTGATCTGTTGCAGTTTGAACGTCAAACTTGACAAATCTACAGGAATATTCAAACATTGTGTTAGAGGTATTTTATAACTTTTAGTGGATTTAAGGATGTGGAGTTTTACATGATAATCTTATCTTTAGCTAGGTCAATTTACTTCGGACATGTAAACTTGGTGAATTGAACATAGACCCAATTTTGGGCCGAATCATTTGCATAAGCTAAGCAGAGTTAAGTTCACAAAATTCCCCCCTTATAGGTGGTCTTGATTTTTTATTTTTTATTTTTGGCTCCGCTTGAAAATTTTATGCCCATCAGAGACATAAAGTAGCTTTGATTATAAAGCAGAAGTTGATATTTGTTCAATTGACTACAACTTCTGTCTTGTAGGCAAAAGCCAGAACTTATGCCTTTTGGACAACATAGACAAAAAAATGGTTGCTCATAAGGCATAAGCTGCGGACATAATTTAGTTCTGCATATATGACAGATATTCAGGATATTTTAAGACTAGTGAACCTGCTCAATTGACCATAAGTTCTGCCTTATATGGCAAAAACTAAAACTTATGCCTTATATGGCAAAAACTAAAACTTATGCCTGATAGGCAACAAAAGTTTTTACCAACAATTTTTTTCAATTTAAGACTACTTTTGAATTAATTTGTTAACCGGGAAGAAAAATTTAAGCTTTTGAAGTCTATGAAACTTTCATCTTTTATTTTTGGCTTCTAGTCGATGTCTGATATCCGTATTGAGGTCAATACTAATCACGCAATATAAGGCCTAGTTAGGACGAAACACTACATTCAGGGTTTAAACTAAATTTTTTAATTAAAAGATTGAGAGATCCTATCCATTCTGTCGTCGTAAGAAACTTGAATGTTCGATTTTGCTTCAATATTGTTGCAACGGATTACATTAGATATGAGTGATTGCGCTTTGACTATAATCCTTTTCGCAGCTATTGGCTTTTAGTTTTTAAGCTTTTGGAGTTGGCATCTTGCAATACTCGAAATGATGCGTGTCAAAACGGCTCTAAACCTGCCAAAAGGGTAAGTTTCTACTTTCGTTTTCTCTTCCTTTTTAGACATTGGATCTTTATTTTGAATTTTTCTTTGTGTTTCTTTATATTATTATTAGGGGTGGGTCTACCTAACATCTTATAGGTTCATCCTAACCTCATAAATATTGGCTCGGACTTTTATGTGAAAAAAATAATAATCTATAAATAATAGATTTCGAACCCGATAAATAAATGAATTGTGGTAGAAGAATTTATAATGTTATAAAAAGTGATCTCACTTATTTTACTAAATAAACTTGTAGTAATTTGCTTTATAAATTGTTGCATTGAGAATCTCCAAAGAAATTAGAAGTGTCTATGATAGTGACATAGCATATGATAATTTTTATTTATGACCGATGATTGCTTGCAAGAAGGTATTAAAACGTTATGGTTACCAATCAAGATATCTTTCTTCTCATGAAGAGCGTGGCATTGCAAACTTTCTTTGGATGACGATTTGAAAAACAATAAAGAATAAAATAGTAAGAAAAATTAGTCTATTATGAAATTTGACTGGTTTGGGTTTATAAGCAAACACTTTAGGAACCATCTGGTGTCATGTGGATCAATTTATAAGCTTATTCAAACACACAACCTCATTAGTATGACATTTTCAAACATTTAATTATCTTGGAGTTCAATGTATTTTCTTCGTCCATTTTTATTTGTCCACCATAGTAAAAATAACTGATACTTTTGGATAATGCTAAATGGCCAGAAATTTAAAAAGTCTATAATATTCTTTTTATTTTAAAATAAATTAATTTTTTTTTAAGTAAAAGGTATTAAAGTTAAAAGGGTAAAAATGTTCAAAAAGGTAAAATAACATAGTGTGAAATATGTTATTTTACCATTCTGGCCAAAAGGATTTTTCCGATACTTTTACTTATCTAGTTTAAAAAAATCAAGAGATAATTTATCACTTAATTCCTAATTTATCTTTATTACTAACTTTAGTCATTTCCCAATACATTTGTCATACCATTGAATTTATTATATTTAAAGAATAATATAGTATAATTGTCCTTCTATTTATTATTCTTTTAAAAATTATGATAAATTAATACTGAACAAATAAAAATGTACAGAGAGTGTGTAATACTATCCTACCTTGATTCCTTATTTTGGCCGAAGTAGAAAACTACAAAATAACCAGCTAGCTTCTTTTTCTTAGTTCAGTGGCTGTCAATTTCAATACTAAAAAATAATTTTCAGAGCTATAATAAGTTGAACAATCTTGGTGGCTTCTAAATCATCATCACAGTATTTGAAATGTCTTCTTCGTGTAGGCCAAATCAAAATTAATAATAGCCACCTATTTTACACTACATATGAAGTACTTAGTAAGAGTATTAACAAAGCACATGGCCAAATCATCAATCATTTTCCTTTTGTTAATATATACATTACACTAACACACCAACAAAGATTTGTCCAATACCCAACTTAGGTCGTGGTGCAGTGATGAGACTGTTTCATTCTTAGTCAAAAATTTCATGTTCGGGTCTTGGGTATGGAGATAATCATATTGGGAGCGGTACCCCTAAATATGTCCTACAGATTCGGATTTAGTGAGAGCTCTAATACGGACACTAAACGGAAAACAAGAAAAATTTGTCCAATAAGCTTTGTGAATTTAATATGCATGGAAAGATGAGTTAGTTATCAAAATAAATATTATATATGCTTACAAATCACAATCTTTAATATAAAATTGAAACACAAGGATAACTATAAGCAAATCAACTTAATTAACATTTATTTAGGCTCCCATTGAGTTTGATGAAAATATTGATTATCTAATAATTGGATGGTCTTCAATTATTAACTCAACTTTCCCCCTACACTCACAAACAAAGAAACAACACACATAGAATAATAACTGTATTCTTTTTTTCCTTTGGACAGCTGATACTATATAATGGTCACTGAATTTGCTTTATTTTAGCCACATACATTCAACTTTAATTTTGTTGATTAATGGAACGACATTTTTTACTTTTTATTAAAGTAATACAACTAAAAGATAAATTTATTAGAATTTTAAAGATGAAAATATGAAATGATAAAGGATGGAATTTGGGAGATTCCTCTTGTTCACTACAGCAAAAAAGACACATTTAGAAGTAATAGTTTTTTTTTTAACAATAGTATTTGTTGTCGTAAAATATTTAGCGGTAAATTGAGTTAATGTCATTGCATTCATAGTCACTAAAATCTTGAGCGACATTTTTATATAGAGTGTTGATTATAAATATCCATATTATATTATTGCCACTAAATATGATATAGCGACAATTATATAATTACCGTTAAATAATTGCCGTAAAATTTTAGATTTTGAAGTTTAAACTTGAAATTTGAAAATTTGAGTTTTTAATGTTGTGTTTGGACTCATTATCTTGGAAAAATAAAATAAAACTGGCCCAAGATTTGATTTGTACATGAAGATCAGATTTTCAAATTTTGATCAAATGTCAAACAGATATTTTCAAAATCTAATCTAAAATTTATGGCAAAACGCGAGCGAAGTATGAAGGAAGGTTTTCGATAAGTTTAAAAAAAAAAAACCATTCGGACCTTTCTATAAGAATCACTAGGCCTTAGTGATCCAACGGTGCCGAGTGGGAAGAACCATCGCTTAACGGATAAAAGTAACTTTAGGGATAACATGTGATCTTTGTCATTGATCATTTGATATAGTATTCAATACGTATGTATATATGTTTATCCTTCACTTCATTCCTTTTTTAAATGAAGTTTCAATGTAAAGATTCCTCTATCAACGGATTTAACTCTATTCGTTAGAAAAACTTTCATATAATGTGTATCTGCACCTATTTTTTTTTCTTTCTAAACCTTTGTTTGTTTTTAGAAAACAAGATTTGGCTCAAGATGGACTTTCTCAGATTTTTCATGTGTGATACATGTTCTTGCTATTTCTCTAAGTAAAGCTCTTCGCATTACAACACCTATTGTATCGGCTTACCCTTTCATGAGTGAAGACAAAATAAACATTTTACTATCTGTTCTTGATTCAACACACTTCTATTAGTATTGTAATATCCAAGTAAATACCATTACTTTTTTTCGTACTATTATTTAATTAGATCATCAAATTTTTTATTTCTCCTGAGATTTCTTGAACGTTTAATTCGACACATTTTTTTCCGTAGGTCTACAATCATTATGCTATATCAATTTTTTATACCTAAAACCAACAACACTTATTAATATAACTAGATACAAAAGCTCGGACAACTCCGGGTCCAATATATATTATTTTATTTATTTTAATTTTATAATTTTGTTGTCAATTATTTTTATTATATTTTAAACGTACTTTTTAAATAATATATGTGGCACATGTGATATTTTAAGAGTCCTAATTTACAAATAACCACAATAAACCTAAAATAACTAAATTATCCTCAAACTTAGTTGATATTTTCGGAAAAAACACACACACACACACCAACCGAGACGTGTATGCTTAGTTCCTCTTATATATTAGTAGTGGATATATAATAACAATATATTCTTTATAAAACTACCCGCACACTACGACAACATTACTCAAATATTGATGATTTCACTTCCGTTGCTATAATCAGTTATTTCATAATTAAAAAAACTTGTACTGTTTTGCCTTTAATAATGTCATACATAAAAATGGAATCTCTAAGATACCTAATAATGGGTCTAGTATTTTGACCCACTATTTTAAATCTTTAATACATCAATTTTTGCTAAAAAATATATTTCAATAAGCATACTTTACTCGTTAGATATACTTACATTAAAAGATTCACATACATTTGTATTCCATTTTAACAAAAGTTCTCAATCTTTTAAGGATAAACTCTTTATGTAAAACAAATATTAATTAATTAATCAATAATATTCATGCCATATAAAATCTAAAGGTGAAACTAAACATTTTGAAATTTTAAAATTAAATAAATTTTTTTGCCTCCATGATAAAGATGGTGAGTGAACTGTTTAGCATATACTATATTGAATTAGCATTTTTATTAGGCGTTTTGATATGCTCTTAATTTAAATTATAATCAATTATAAATTTCATAGGTGATCATTTAGCTTTGAATTTATCACACAAAAATAATTTTTTTTAATTTTTTGTTATATAAAAATTTTTCAACTTTAAAGTTTATCACACAAAAATCACTTTTGTATTTTTTATAGGGAAAAGGGTTAAAAATACCCTTAACGTATCCCAAATGGTTCAAAAATGCCCTCCTTCCACCTTTTGGTTTAAAAATGTCCTCAACGTTTTTTTAAGGTTTAAAATTGCCCTTTTTTAACAGCCTGCTGACATGGCAAATGATGAGTCATTAAATTAGACAAATGACTTCATCTTATTGGTCCACCTAATTTTTTAAAATCCAGCCCAACGACCCGACCCATCTATGCTACAAAAACTCAAACCCACCCACTAACCTGTTTACATATTAACCTAACATATCCTTGAACTCCATTTTAACACGATTCTCAGCCATGTCAGCAGCTCTTAAAAAAGAGTAATTTTAAACCTTAAAAAAACGTTGAGGGCATTTTTAAACCAAAAGGTGGATGGGGGGAATTTTTGAACCATTTGAAATACGTTAAGGGCATTTTTAACCCTTTCCCCTTTTTTATATCACATAAAAGTTATCCAACTTTAAAGTTTATCACACAATTTTTATTTTCTATCTTTCATCACATAAAATCATTCAATATTGCCAAAGCCCAAAATCAGAATAAAAATAAATTTCACCCGAATTTTTATATTTATACTAAAAATATGTCGTGACATTATAAAACAGCTAATTAGCTTAATAAAACAAGTTATAGACATTATACAATAGCTAATTAACTCAATAAATCATATTAATATAAGAAGAACTTTCGCATATAGCCACTCAAAAATTTGCTAATTACACTACATAGCTATAATTTGCTAATTACGATTCATAGCTACATGTTATAGGGAGGAGAGTGGCGAGCGAGACTGGGAGAGGGAGGAGAGAGGCGAGCGAGAGAGGGCAAAGAGAGAGGAGAGAGGTGAATTGTATATGTATATCGGTTAGATAATTGTATATTATACATATGTATTTGTATATTCTGGCGAGAGAGATTGAGAAGGGGAGGAGAGAGGCGAGCGAGATTGAGAGAGGGAGGAGAGAGGCGAGCGAGATTGGGAGAGGAAGGAGAGAGGTGAGCGAGAGAGAGGACAACAATTTGTATAATTCACATCTTGTTTGTATAATTCGCAGGTACGTTTGTATAATTCATGTGTTTTTGTATAATTGGGTAATATAAAGTCTGAAATTATACAAATATAATAAAACTCAAAATAACGAATTGATACAAACATAAACATGTGAACTTTAAACAATTATACAAAATATATTATATAAATTATATTATACAAAATCCAAAAACTACACGTTTATACAAACTTTAAAAAGTTATACACAAAAAGATTGAATGTATATGATGACAAAACTGAAAAACCAAAGGAAATCATCGTCATATACAAATACAAACAATCGTATACAAATACAAATTAAACAAAAAATTGTTAGCTGCGAATTATACAAATGTGGCGAATTATACATATACAAACGTGACTAATTATACAAATTCGAAGTCAGCCCAGCTAATTAATGTATAATGTTAGTCGCGAATGATAATTATAGCAAACTATAACTATGATAAGTAATTAAATAGTATAAGTTTGCTTAACCACATAATTTTCCCTTAATATAATGAATCAATTTCAGATACCTTTCCCAATTTTTAAGAGACCTCCCAATTAAGGTAATGATGTTTGGCATGTGAATGAATGAATTAGTATAGTTTTTGGGGCAGGTGCTATGATTGAGCCATCTAGGCAATCACCAAATTTCCCCTACCTTGCTAAGTATTAAAGTCATCATTAAGATATCATTTCTAATTATTATTTTTTTAAATATAACTTACCGAAATTCCACCAGTTTAGAAGCTAATAGCTTAGATTCACGCTGGTTTGTAATACTATGAATCTTATTAGATTTTGGACTTTGGATACACGTATCTGACGCGTCCAGATACATATATCTTGAATACATCAAAATTATATGTAATTTATTCTATATACACTGTATCTACGTAAATTCACATGTATTACGTACTTGATTTCTCAATTTGGATTGTTCTCTTTCTGATTTTGATTGAAGATCAATACAAAAAGGATTTTTTCCCAGACTTTCCATAAAATTAGAACAATAAAAAAGTTAACGACTCTTAGCTATCAGTAAGTTTAGTAGTTAAGTCACAATTTGTTTGAATAATAAACTTTAGGTAGAATAAATGTGTTTTTTTAACATAACTTTAAATAACAATTATGTCTTTCAACTTTTGGTTTACACAAGTAAAAGTTTAAATTTGTATAAAGTTAAACAAGTAGACACACATGTCATACGTGACAATTTGTGTGAGATACACTCAAATTGATTTGTATTATGTCATGTAGAATGCGTGTGTCTACTTGTTAGTGCAGGTCTTATACATAGTGTTAGCTTATAACAAGTATTTCAACGGTGATAGAAACATCATGTTTAATTTTATACAAATTTAAATGCATATTACTGCTTCGATTGTGAATTATTTGATTGTTATTGGAAATGGACAACTCAATACATAGAGTTCTCTAATTCTGGTCCTATATCATCATTCACTTGACATTATATTGCTATTGGCATCTCTCTCTAATAATAATAACATCATATCATTTTAAATGCTTAACAGTACATTCTGTTGTGATATAAAGTTTATTCATTAATTTACTTGCCAAATCAAAAATTACTAGACATAATCTTACTTTCCTAGAGAGCATAAAACTTCAAATGCAACAAAGGGAGAACTAGTAATCCAAATTATGAATTAGTTAAGAGCTTCTTTGGATTGATTTATTATAAGTATTTTTAAGTTAAAATAATTGTAAAACACTTTTAGAGTGTTCGGATAAATTAAAAAGTATTTATAATCATTAGGTTTTTAAGCTAATTAACTGATAAAATAAGCCAAAAATCAAAAGTCAATCCAAAATCGCTCTAAGTTGGACGAGTTGATTTATAACCCACTATTTAACTCAATCTTGATTCTTCACCCAAGTAATTTTTAGGCAATCAATTTTAAGCAAATATGTCATTTTCCAAGACATTTTGATGATAACTCAATTAAATAGAGATGAATAATTGAAGGGCTCAATTTTAAAAGGTTATTTATTTCCAACGTGAAATATAAATTTGGTCAAATCAATCTAGAATATTAATGAATAGAACTAGACTATAAATCAAAAGCTCGAATGAATAATATGTCTATATAATAATTTAATTTTAAATAAGTATTTATATATAATGATTAGTAACCTTTTTTTTTGTTGCATAAAACTAAAAATTACATCAAAATTATATTAGTTTTGAAAATTAACAACTAAAACCAAATCAAACTAAAAGAATGTATCATCCACCAAGATATGTTGTATATCGCTGAATTTATTTTATTTAAGTCACATGGCCACACCCTTCATTTTTTGATAATTCATGAAACGATCTTTCCTAATAAAGTACTAACTAAATTATTAGTAAATTTGAGAATTTTATTAAGGAAACATACAAGAATAAAAGTTGATTATAATAATATTCACAGACCTGATAGATATATAATGAACAAATAAAAGTGAACGAAAAGAACTTATAAAGAGGATGATTTACTTGGAGATGAAGTAAATTTACGTGAGAAAAAAACTCCGATAAAAAAAAACAATGAGGTAGGCATCCATGCAATCACCTAACTAATCCCTACCTTTCAATTAAACTCATCATTCAATATAAATTTTAAATTATTTAAAAATAATTATTTTGCCATGTTAAATGAAAATAAATTTACTTCAGTGATTTTGGATGATAAAAATCCTAAATGAAGGGATTATATTGCTACAAATAAAATTCAATAATGTTACTAAATACATTTTCATAATTAAGTGACCTTTTTAAGTTACCGGCAATAAATTTATTAGGTTAAGTTGAATTTATTTGAATAATAGACTGTGAAATTTGTTTTTGAGACACAACACAACTGTATGCTTATCTTTATTCCATCTTGAATTATTTGATTCTTGTTGAAATGTACAACTCAAGACATATAGTTGTGTGATTCTTGTCCCATATCATCATTCACTTGACAATGTCCAAGAGGCAACTTGAAAAGTAAAGCACCAACAAATTTTGCAGAGTAGGAATGAATAAGATTTCTTGTATTTTAATCATATGTTGGGTTCAAAATTGATTAGGGCGTTATGCGAAATCTTACAATTGCAAATTATAGAGTTGATAAATCAGATGACAAAATTTATACAAAACATAATATTATTATATGAAAACTAATATAAAAGTATAATATTAAAACCGTTGAGTTATAAATCTCTCCATAAACAAAAGTCTCTAAACGACTACATTGTTGATGCTACTGTATGTTTTTTAATGAGAATAAAGATCTTCAATTCATAGATCTCCAAACTTTTCCTCTAAAGAAAGAATAAACAAAATATGAAAGAAAATAATATTTTCCTTTCAGAAAAAGTTCAAGCATTTATGGTAATACTTTGACTTTTCTTTAAGGAAAAAAATAAACTTCAAATAAGGTAAGAAAATCAGGAAAAACAACACCATCTACGCTAGCGTTTGGTCATAAATTTTGGGAAAAATATTTGATTATTTTAAAAAAATAATATGATTTATACCTATAAGTTCTAGAAATTATTAAAAATATTTTCAAGTTTTTATTGTCATTTTATAATGAACATGTGCCGTTAAAAAATAACCTTATAACATAATTCATGATAACAATCATAAACAACAAAATAACAAGATGGACAAGAGCAATACATTAATCACATACATAAACTTGTCACTGATTTAGAATTAATTATAATCCATTAAAAATAAAATTATTCTTTTCTGGCGTATAGATAGCGGTAGCAGAGAGGAATAGCTATTAGTTTTTTTTTTTTTTTTTGTTTTCCACCCGGTTTTCGGAGCCACATTGGAGCCCCGACTAAATTCGAATCGCGCACTGTAGACGCTCCCAACAAGATTAGTTATTAATGGAGTAATTTGGTGGATAAATATTAATTGAAATTAATAAATGATGAATATGTTTTTATAAAATATAAAAATTTGAGGTAATTTTGTAAAAAATCCAAATATTAGAACTTGACCCAAATACTAGTTTTTTTTCTTGTATTTAAGAACTTGGGATATTTGACAAATATATTTGCCAAGTATTGACAAGTTGTATGGCCAAATACCATTTCTCAAGTTTTTTCTCAAATATATTTATGCCAAACGGGTGGTAAACATCACCATTTATCTCCGACCATAATATTGTGGATTCAAGCCGCGACAGATTCAGAATTTTCATTAAGGTCTAAGGAGGTTCGAAAAATAAAACTATAGTTCATAGAATTTGTACTTACAACCTCAAAGTAAATTTTAAATCCCTAAATCACTCGCATATCCCTTTTATTGGGTAAAGTAAATTAGGATGTCAACCTCTTATCTTGAGTTTAAAGAATTTAATATATATATATATATAAAAAAAAAACTTTTTAACATCCTAACCCTCTAGATCCGCCTCTAAATTCAAGTCAAAAAAATTGAAAGCTCCTAAGGAGGAGCAAAGAAAAAGAATGTCTCCACCTTAAATCGTAGGAGCAAAGAAAATGAATGACTTCCACCTTAAATGTACCTTACATGTTGCAAACTCAAGTTAATCAGAGCCCAATACTAATATCAAATACCGAATGAAACTAAAATATAAAAAAAAGCTTGAAAAATAAGAGAAAAGTAAAAGAATTGGCATGATAAACGTGGGCCATATATAGAAATGAAGAAAGAATATTGCGTGTCTTGTGACGATTGAAAAGAGCCGTAGCTACCGCCCAAAGCCGCCCCACTTTTTTAAAAGCTTCACCAACCAAATTTCAATTAAAAAAAAATATATATATGTATTCTACTTTATTTATTTTATTTTACACATAAGCCACATTTTGGCACCAAGCAGAGAGTGTGTAGATGCTGACTAATATTTACTCATTTATGATATTTAAAGTTGCGTATACTGGGCTTCCTCTCATTTTACGTAGTACCTTTTGATTCGGTATATTATTAAAAAAAAAAATAGATTTAAAAAAATTATGGTCTAAGATATTTATATGAGCTGAAAATTATTTCATTATGAGTAAAAGAAATTTTTTAAAGTTAAATTGTTTTACTAATTTATCCTAATCAAAGAAAAATTAATTAGTAATTCTTAATTAGATAAACAAAGATAATTTTGAAATAATAAAATTAATTCCTTCTTGAAATTCTAAAATACCACTTGTGTATTTTTGAAATGAAGGGAGAATAAATTACATAATTAAAATAACATTATATCAGTACTACATTAAATCACTATTTTAAAGAATGGTTTATTTCATCATTTTCAACGGTACATTTTATTTTTGAGCATACTTTATTAGTCCATTGTCTACTTATGTCAACGTTAACATTTTACTAACGCAACTTTCTTCTTTTTTTTAGTGACTTTCTTATTAACGTTTATAAGTTGGGGAGCTGGGCAAGTTGGAAGTTTCGTATAGTTTTGTAGGGATAGAATATTTCGTTGTTAGGTTTTAATTTAAAAAATAAAAAAAATTTATATCGAGAAGATATTTTTTTAAAGTAAATTTCACAATACGAATTAAAATTAATAACCATTACAAAATGGAAAAAGAGTTGAATAGATGCGCAGTTATTAGTCAACTTTTGGTTCATTAAAAACAACGGCATCTTCCAAATCCCAAGGTTGATCTAGTCATTTACTCGGTTCCGCTGTATAAGTCCAATATATAAATATGTCTTTTAATTTAGTTTTAGATAATTTTATGTTTCCAATTTTGAACGTGCATAAATAAACATTCAAATTTGTATAAAATTGAACAAGTTAACACACATGTTATACGTAGAACGCCACATAGGATATGCTAATTGCCACATAGGGGGTATCGAGTATGACGTGCATATCTATTTATTCAATTTTGTACGAATATAAGTATATATCCACATGAAAAATTAAAGAACATAAATATCAGATAAAGTCGAAACATAAAATTGGACGGACGTTACTCGTAGCTGCGCCAACTTTTTGTCTCTTTCTTGTCCTTTTTACCCTTGCTTTCCTGTTCTTCTTCTCCTACTATTACACACTTTTAGCTCCTCATAGAACAGTAGGTATAATCACAGCTAAGCGTATCAAAGAGCCAAATTTTTTTTTCTTCCAGAGAGATCTAACTGCAAAAATGGGTTGATTTAGAAAAACCCAAATCAAGTAATTAAGGAGTTGTGGTTCACTTTTGGCTGATAATCCCAATTTTGATTTCATTTTCTTGGTAATTTGGATTTTCCTCCATGATCATCTCAGTTGTTTTTTGTTGCTAAAATCTGTTCAGTTCAGGTTTTTATTGACTTTTAGTCAACTCCTTTATGGATTTTTAGTTAATTCTTGTTCAATCTATGATTTTTGACTTTTGCTTCTGGATTAAGTAACTATTTAACCTAATGTTTTCCCCCTTTGTTTGATTCAGTGATCTGCAAAGTTTGCTAAATTTTTCATGTTAAAAGAGACCCTTTTGATTAGATTACAGTTTTATGTGTTAAAATTTCTTGGACTAGAACAAATTTTCATTTTAAACTGTGTTGTTTTGTTCATTAATATTTTGCTTCTTCTTGTTGTTATCTACAGGGACTAATAGAACAAGATTTGTAAAGTTCATCAGTGAGCATTGAATTGGGTGTCTCAAAGTTCTAGTATATTTGTTTTGGAAAGCCATATTTTTTTGCCTGGCTTACATTTGCTGAGTTTGGAGGGAATTTGAGGAGAAATCTGTATAATTTGTAATATAAACTTGGGAAGATGGCTGCTTTGTCGCATCAAGATTCTCGACGTATGTACTCTTGGTGGTGGGATAGTCATATCAGCCCCAAAAACTCAAGATGGCTTCAGGAGAATCTCACAGGTACTGCTGTTTTCTTTCTTTGGTTGTGTACAACTCCTACATTGTTTGGTTATGCTAGAGTTATCTTAGGAGATATCTAAGTTTTCATCAATGGAAGAATTAATTATTCTAGCTCGACCTTCGTTTCCTTTTAACGAGAGCTTACTTAGCATGAAGCATTGATTTCCTGCCCATGTACCATATGAATTCATTATTGTTTAAGTCATTGTGGAAATGATTGAGGAGAGCTCTTGGTGAGTTAGATCAGATGTAGTACTCCTTTTTTTTTTTTTATGGAAGTTCGCGTGATCTCCATCAGATTACAGAAATGGTAACATCATGTTACCAGTAAAAAAAGACTTGCATAAATAGTGACATCTGTTATTCACAAAGTGGAGTTGTTGTTTGATTCTTAAGATGCTCTAGATGGCCTTGAAACCTCAACGACTTTGTGCATTTCAGTTTATAAATTTTGAATATAACATTTCTTGAAATGATTCAGCAACCATGAAAATGTGGATTCTCTTTTTCCTCTCAAGTAATTCTTTCTTATATGGTGTTTCTGAATTACTGCTAATACAATTGTTGTTCACTTTGCTAGATATGGATGTCAAGGTTAAAGGAATGATCAAACTCATAAATGAAGATGCTGATTCTTTTGCAAGGAGAGCAGAGATGTACTATAAGAAACGTCCAGAGTTGATGAAATTTGTAGAAGAATTCTATAGAGCATACCGTGCATTGGCTGAAAGATATGATCATGCAACCGGTGTGATCCGGCACGCCCACCGGACCATGACAGATTTAGGACTTGGAGATGATTCACCTGCAGGTTCTGATCCTCAAACACCAGAGCTATCGCCAATGCTTAGTCTTTTTGACCTTGAAGAGCTGCAGAAAGATGCTCTTGGAGTTGCTGCATCTAATACTCATGATCTCAAGAGCAATGGAGGATTCACAGATGAGTCACACTCAGTGATGAAAAGAAAAGTATTCAAGCAGCGCAATAATTTGTTTGGAGACCAGGGAAGGTTTGCTGACGGAAGGGTTAGGAAGGGTCTGAATTTTAGTGAGGCAGACGAGAAAGTAGTGCAGACCAATGAGAGCAACAGTTTCCAAACTCGAGCACTTCCAGATTCAGAGCGCATGGTTGAATCTGAGGAGATTCTGAAGTTAAAGAAAGCACTTGCCCAAGTGGAAGCAGAGAAAGAAGCAGGCCTTATCCAGTACCAACAGACATTGGAGAAATTATCTCACCTGGAGTCAGAAGTTTCCCGTGCCAGAGAAGATTCCCGAGGATTTGGTGAACGAGCAAGCAAAGCTGAAGTTGAAGCCCAGACCTTAAGGGATGCACTTTCTGCATTGGGAGCTGAAAAGGAAGCTAATCTTAAGCAGTATCAGAAGTCCTTAGACATGATTTCTGAGTTGGAGAATACTGTGTCCCATGCACAAGAGAACTCTGTTGCAGTTGGTGAAAGAGCTAGCAAGGCTGAACTTGAAGCCCAAACTTTAAGAGAAGATCTTGCAAATGTAGCAGCTGAAAAAGATGAAGCTCTTAAGCAGTACATGCAATCTCTTGAGATGATAGCGAATCTGGAGAACAAATTGCAGTGTGCTGAAGAAGATGCCAAAAAATTAACTGAGAGAGCTGAAAAAGCAGAAAATGAGATTGAATTTCTCAAACAAGAAATCCTAAAATTCACTGGGGAGAAAGAAGCTGCAGCTCTGCAGCTCCAGCAATGCTTGGAAACCATCTCCACTCTAGAGCATAAGCTTTCTTGTGCCAAAGAGGAGGCCCAAAGGTTGAATGCAGAGATCAATAACGGAGTTGCCAAGTTAGAAGATGCAGAAGAGCGCTGCCTTTTGTTAGAAAAATCCAATAAATCTCTTCATTCTGAGCTGGAATCTCTGACACTGAAGATGGGTGTGCAAAATCAAGAGCTTACAGGAAAGCAGAAGGAACTGGGAACGTTGTGGACTTGTGTACAAGAAGAACGTTTGCGTTTTGTTGAGGCTGAAACTGCTTTCCAAACTCTGCAGCATCTTCATGCCAAAGCTCAGGAAGAAATGAGGGCTCTTGCTTCAGAGCTTCAGAATCGGTTACAGGTGTTGAAGGACTTAGAAACGCATAATCAAATTTTGCTGGGTGAAGTCCAGAAGGTTAAAGAGGAGAACAAGAGCCTCGGTGAAATAAATGTATCTTCAGCTATATCCATGAGGGATATGCAAAATGAGATATCCAGCTTCAGTGAAGCGAAGGGGAAACTCGAGCTAGAGGTTGAGCTTCGAATGGACCAAAGAAATGCTCTTCAGCAAGAAATCTACTGCCTTAAGGAAGAACTTAATGATCATAACAAGAAACTATTATCTATTGTGACACAGGTGCAGGCAGTGGGCCTTGATCCAGAATGCTTTGAATCATCTGTGAAGGAGCTGCAACATGAAAAGTCAAATCTTGGAGAAACCTGTGAGAGGGAAAGAAGTGAAAAAATAGCTCTTCTGGAGAAGCTACAAGTGTTCGAAGAGCTTCTTGAGAAAAACTCCATTCTGGAAAACTCTCTGTCAGATTTGAGTGCTGAACTAGAAGCTGTGAGAGGCAGTTTAAAGGCATTAGAAGACTCTTGTCAATCTCTTCTACAGGAGAAATCTGCACTTCTCAATGACAAACTTACTTTAACTAGTGAGTTACAGGTAACAATTGAGAATCTGGAAGAAGTCTCAGCTAAGAATACTGTTCTGGAAAATTCCCTTTCTGATGCTCATGCGGAACTTCAAAGCTTAAAGGTAAAATCAAAGAGCTTAGAGGAATCATGTGAAGTACTAGTCAAAGAGAAAGCAGATCTTGGTCGTGAAAAGGAAAATCTATTTTCTCAGTTGCAAGCTGCACAAATTGCACTGCATGATCTAGAGGGAAAGTATTCAGGACTGGAACAAAGACATTCAACCTTGGAGAAAGAGAAGGAATTGACACTTCGTGCATTTGAAGAGCTGAGGGTTTCTTTGGATGCAAAAAACTGTGAACATGACAGTTTTGTCCACACGACTAGGGTACGGTTGGCTGGCATGGAATCAGAAATGCATGTTTTGCAGGAAGAATGTCAATTAAGAAAGCAAGATTTTGATAAGCTTCTAGAAAAAGCTATTGAGTCTGACATTCTCAACTTCACCTTACAGACATCTTCCCAAGATCTTGAAGGAAAGGGCTCTTCTTTGCTGGGTGAGTATCAGAAGCTTTTTGAAGCATATACATTTTCTAAAACTTTGATTTCTGATTTAAAGCAGAAGAATGTTGAACAAAAAATGGAAATGACATCCTTGTTTGATCAAGTTAGTATTCTGAGAAATGGGATATTCAAGTTGCTGAAGGCTCTTGATATTGTTCCAAACCATGCATGTCAGGACAGGAAAGACCAAGTACATCTTGACCATATTTTTCATAGAGTTGAAGTTTCTAAAGAATCCTTCAACAAAACTGAGGAAGAAAATCATCGGAGGGCTATTCAGATGAATGTTCTTGTCACATTGCTGGAGCAAATAAAATTAGAGGTGGAGGCTCTTGATGCTGAAAAAACAATTATTAGCCAGGAGTCGAATTTCAAATCAGAGCAATTATTGGCGTTGCAGAGTGAAGCCGCTGCACTCAAGGAGGTTAGTGAAGAACTGAAGTTGAAAATAATGGAGACAGGTCATAGAGGGGAACTTCTAGAAATTGAAAATTGTAACCTGGCAAAAGCATTGCAGTTGGCAGAAGATGAGTTGAAGACTGTTAAAAGTATGATGGATCAGCTCAATTTTCAAGTAGTTGCTAGCAAAAATCTGATGTCTGAAAAGGACACTGAGCTTCAAGGAATGGAACAGAAGCTTTATCTTACTGAAACTGAGAAAGCTGTGTTGCATCAAATTTTGATGAATGAAGTCGCTGCACTCAAAGAGGGTAGTGAAGAACTGAAATTGAAAATAAGGGAGAAAGATCGCAGAGGGGAACTGCTAGAAATTGAAAATTGTGACCTAACAAAAGCATTGCAGTTGGCAGAGGATGAGTTGAAGACTCTTAAAAGTATGACGGATCAGCTCAATCTTCAAGTAAATGTTGGCAAAAATCTGATGTCTGAGAAGGACACTGAGCTTCAGGGAATGGAACAGAAGCTTTATCTTACTGAAACTGAGAAAGCTGTGTTGCATCAAATTTTGATGAATGAAGTCGCTGCACTCAAAGAGGGTAGTGAAGAACTGAAATTGATAATAAGGGAGAAAGATCGCAGAGGGGAACTGCTAGAAATTGAAAATTGTGACCTGGCAAAAGCATTGCAGTTGGCAGAGGATGAGTTGAAGACTGTTAAAAGTATGACGGATCAGCTCAATCTTCAAGTAAATGTTGGCAAAAATCTGATGTCTGAGAAGGACACTGAGCTTCAGGGAATGGAACAGAAGCTTTATCTTACTGAAACTGAGAAAGCTGTGTTGCATCAAATTTTGATGAATGAAGTCGCTGCACTCAAAGAGGGTAGTGAAGA
>JAJONR010005239.1:0-68442 GCA_029582245.1 Solanum etuberosum | reverse complement strand
CCCCCCCCCCCCCCCCCCCCCCCCCCCCCCCCCCCCCCCCCCCCCCCCCCCCCCCCCCCCCCCCCCCCCCCCCCCCCCCCCCCCCCCCCCCCCCCCCCCCCCCACGATGAGAGGAAGTGATGGAGTGGGATCAGAGTTCACTACATTTATATTAACTTGTAAGCATTATTAGAGTTCACTACATTTATATTAGCTTGTTAAAACATTATTAGAGTTCACTACATTTATATTAACTGTAAGCATGCTACTATGTAAAAAGAACTTCATAGTTTTAGGAATTTACGTGTGAGTTGATTAATGGTTATTATATTCATGCAACTTACTTGATACATATGCCTTCAATATAAAGTTGTTTTTCTATATATGTCCCTGATAAAATTAATTTAGAACCATTTTTTGAATGTTCCTAATTGTAACAACTCAAAATTCCAACATAAACAGTGATGTAAATTATAACCACCGAGCAAAATTACACTGAATTTTGGAAATACTAATAGAATGAAGAACACCAACAAGGGTTATGGTAGAGTCTGTATTCCTTCATCTTTAATCAGAAATTAACAAAGCATAGTCTTTGCCTAAGCATAACAATAATACACATAAATTTCCAAAATCGTAGAGGATAACCCTTTTATCTCTATTCAATCTGAATCCCAAGCAAATTTATATCGGACTATCTGATTCCTGGGCCTCTTTGTGGTTTAGGCCAGGCCCAACATAACGGCTTGGATTTGGTTATCTTTTAGAGCAACTTTCACATATAGCAAACATAAAAATTATATTTATATGTTATAGCTATAGTTTGCATAATTGCGCTCCATAGCAAATTTTATGTTTGCTATGGAGCTTTTGATTTGTATAATTCGCTAGATACATCCAATTTTATACAAATTGTTCAGTTTTGTATAAATTCATTTATACATTGTAATTTGTATAATAAGATCTGTATTTGTATAATTATAAGTGTATAGGACGAAAATATATGTATTTGTATATACACTTTTCTCTCGCTTTATACAAACACAAACGAATTTTATACATTTTATACCGAATGAGTAATTGTATACCGAAAATGACTAATTGTATAACGAACCAGATGGCAAAAAATGGGATGTTTGCTGCGAATTACAAATAGAATAAACTATGGCTATAGCATTTAATTTAAATTAATAGTTTGCTATTTCATACAATTTTTCTTTATCTTTTATACTTCTTTGTTGATCCAGTTGTTAATAATAGTACTTCTTTGAGTATCTAACAATTTCTTTTTTGTACGTGAGGAAAAGGAGTCTTTTATGCGATTAACTCCACTTCTCTAACTTGCTCCTGATTGCCAGTGTAAATCTTATAATTCTTCCGCAGGGAATTCCGTATTTTTCTAATCAACTTTATTAAAAATTATAACAATAATTATCAGTATATGTAAACTGTTTTTAGAATATTCTTTCATTATTACTCTTCATTTGGATTTTCTATATGATGAGTTCAAGAAATTTTAATTGCTTTAAATTATTTTCTTGGAAATTTCTTACATTAATGTATGTGGCTGAGATTATCATAAAAGAAATTCTTCACTATATTGATAAATTAATACTCCATCGTTGGAGTATACTCTACTTGTCATCTGCACCAAATTTAAAATTGAATTAGTAGATTCGATTGAAATAGTTTACGATACTATCATGGATGAAGACTCAATTGATATAATTCAACAGAATTTTTTTTAGTTATTTTTGTGAAGATTTTACCTCCAAAAATTGGCTCTATGTAAAAAACAAATTAAGGTTTAACCTCCAAAATTTTAGTTTCAACACAAATTTTTTTAGTCAATTTAAGAGTCGCGTATTGAATTTTGTATTAGAAATGAATTAAAAATTTAGTTAGTATTGAAATTAGTTATTATGATTAATGTTTAATTATTCTAAAGATTAATTTGACAATAATTAATAAGGATAAAAATGAAAAGTAATATTTAATTTATATCCTAATCAGATAAATATTTGTGTATTTCCCTCCTAAATTACAGCTTTAATTAAATTTTAAGGACCCTTTGACTCATAAAAATTATTCACTTTTTTCCATGAATAGTTTTTCACTTAATTAAGAAAATTTAATTTAATTTGAAATTGGATTTCAAAAAATAACTTACAAACTTTAGTTTTTGATTCTGTTATCATAATTTCAAATTAAATATTTTTTTCTCTTCTTTACAAAATATAATCAAACACACTTTTATTTGGAAAACTTACATAAATCTCATTAGTTTATGAGCTAATTACTTAGATATACTCTTATTTGTAATATTACGTATCTTACTCGATTTTGGTGCATTCAAATACATCTAGATACATGTATTTTGGGATACATGGGTCAAAATTAGGCGTAATTTATTCTAGATACATTGTATACAAGTAGATTCTCATAAATCTGGGATACATGCTCGCCTCTCTTCCATCGCGCTCGCCACTCTTTTTTGTATCTAGTATCGCAGATACATGCGCATAACACCAAATACAAACATATACATTTATCGTATATGTATCTAGTGTGATTCGCATGTATCTGGGGTACATAACGAATCTCGCTCGCCTCCATCATCCATCTCGCTCGCCTTCCTCTCCATCTCACTCGTCTTTCTCTCTATTTTAGTGTATCTATTGTAATTCACATGTATCTTAAATATATAACGAATCACGCTCGCCTCCATCATCCATCTCGCTCACCAGCTTCCTCCCCATCTCGCTCGTCTTTCTATCTATTTTAATGTATCTTGTAGTAAAAATAAATATAATTAAGTGTATTTTCCTCAATATATGGTAGAATTTTTTTAATTAGTCGTAAGATACATAATCATTTGTATAGATAATAATAATCACTATAGTGAAGTATATTTAATTCGATAAGTTTTTTCTAAATTATCAAATGATTTCTAGAGGTGGGCCTCCATATTAAAATGGGTCCATAAATCACACGGGACATTTTTGAAGTTGGTGACCACACGACTCCGTCTAAATTTGAAATTTAACCAAAAAATCACCCGGACAACAAGAAAAGAAAAAAAAGGGGTTGGGAGTACAGGTAAACGGCGCCGTGTAGTCGGAAATAATGATTAACGAGGCGCGTGGCATCTCATAGGTCCCACCAAACGCCTTCACAATAACGTTTATACCCATTTTGCTCATGCACCTAATTAACGAGAGGATAATATTAAGCGTCATCTGAGAATTATTATGGTGGATTGGTAAGTATTCTTTTGAGTTTCATGAATACAAAATAATCTTTATTACGAAGGGTGAAACTTTTCTTTATGAGTTTAGATTTAATCAGATTTCAATATATCAATACTTCAATAGTATCATATTTTAAATTTGATTTCAACGTAATTTTGTAGATAGGTAAATTTGAAACATGAAATGACGGCCGGGCGGGTAGTAGGGTTAAAGTAGTAAATAGATTGACAACAAATCTGCATGCTATACTGCGCCTGACGCTTTATTAGGTACCTATCCATTACACTTTTTTCCTATAATATTTTTAAATTATTAAGAAAAAAAAAAACTCCAAATGAAAAAAGTTGAAACTTGCGTGTCGTACTTTTTGTTTTCTGAAATTTTGTTTTTGTTTAATCTGTCTGCAGTACTACTGCTGGGAATTCACTGTTTAATGCGTCATCTGGTTTTATTTTTTCTCACTTCCCATACGTGTTATTTTCTCAGTTTTTTTGTGTAACTGCCAAAATACACACACTCAAACTACTTCATTTTTTTTTAATGTGTATTCGAATATATAAATTTTAATTTTCTAAAATACACTAATTAATCAGAAGAAGTAAGATTTAAAATTCGTTTGGGTCATAATTTTATTTTTATATTTCATTATGTTTTAAAGTTAATATTCAATCACGAAAATTTTTAATATAACTTGAAGTTGTATTTATACGTTCACCTACTTTTCAAATTTCAATTGGTTCTCTGCATGAAATATTACGTAATGTTCTTTCTATTCCTGTTTCTTATTTTTGTAGATCCCACCACATGGGCTGTGTAAAAAAAAGTAAGCTTTTGGTGATAACTCGAAAATTATTTCATTTTTGTAAAGTTTCCTAATTTCTATATAATCTATGACTTGGTCCAGTGTTGCTGCGAGCTTTAATTTTACTTGAAATGGAGAAATTTTTTAATTAATTTTGACCAATTCAACATACAATGATTGTCACAATTCTATAGTATTAATTTAGGAAAAGTTGAAATAATTTAAAATGTTTGACCAACCTATGATGACAAGCCGCCCCATTAATTATACCTTATAATAATATACTTATAATATTATACACCTAAACTGTCATTGTCATTTACTTTAATATCACACTAAAACAGTTTATTATTGCCATTTATCAGCTGATCTTTTCTTGGTATTAAAAGCTTTGTTCTTTTTTTGATACTTCACATTGACAAACATTACATTTTTTTTATATATTATAATGTTTGTGCTTATTAATTACTCCATTTGGTTAAAGAACTTCTCCATCCTTTTAGGTAACACGGTATGAATCTTTTTTTTTACATGGATAATTTAACTTCAAAAGACTGGACCCAAGATACTTAAAAAAATTAAATATTGTTAAAATAAATCAAGCTTTAATAAAGCATTCACTACCCTATTTTCATATCATATAACCTACATGTAGCCCCACGAATACCCCATTTCATAAAGCCAGAAAAAGAAGACCTTATCCATTAATAACCCCAATTTCTGGGGATTAATTTGTTGGTCCCCAAAAAAAATAAAAAAAATTGGTCCCCTTATCCCTTCAATGTGTTACATTCTATCAATCAGATTCCTCTCTACTATAATCTATTTAGCAGTCTATTTTATAACGTTACTACTGTTTTTTCTGGTACGTACTCTCAATAAAATGGGCGCCTTAGCTAGAAATACGAGACGAATATATATTGAATGGTGTACATACAATTTAGTTATAAAGTTACTATTCTATTTTCCACAGTTGCATTCTGGCGTACATTGAAATTTATTATTAATTGAAGTCAATTAGGATAATTTTGAGTTTTAGTTTTTCCATTACAAAATCAACATGAACGTTGTAAACAAAACAAAGTTTTTGAGTTCCAACTTCTTAGTTCTAATATGGTAGAACTAGTGACGGTGCCAAAATTTACATCAAGGAGGTTTAAAACATTAAAAAATAAACACTTGAAAATGCTAAAAAGAATTTAACATTTATTATATATAATAGAAATTTAATTTCAAATCTTGATTATATAATATAATTTTTCAAAAAGTTCGGATGAATCCCGTTACTTCCATTTGGCTCCACGGATAGAAGAATTCATCAACTTCTAAAGACTAAAACGTTGAAATTTTTCAAAAATGAAAAGTGGTACCGGAAAATTAGTGCAACTTATTATCAAATTAATTCATAGCTTTAGTTTATTTTTAAAAAAATACGAAAGTGGCACCGAAATTTTTTTTTTATTTTTTTTTTTTTGTGGACAAAAATAAAGTTTGAGCTCTCTAACAGTAGTAGAAGTTACACTGATTTTCACCAAAATATACTTAAAAGTTTGCCTTTTCTTGATTGGATTTTGTACCCCATCCACTTTTTATCCATTAAAACCAATTTCTGTCAATCATCCACCATATTAAAATCTATTTAGCACTTCTTTGTCTTGGATAATTAATAAACTAATTCTCTTACCAACACTTACTCATCACAATCAAAATGGACCCCACTAGAAAGTGAATGTAATTAGAAGAATAAAATAGTACAATAACATTATAACTTACACATTAATGGAAAATAGAGAAAAAAGCTGAACCTGTATGCATATCAGCCTGCTAGTTCATATTGAAAGTAGATTTAGGTGAAAAAGAATTCTTTTTGCTGAGTACATTATTGTCTTAAGGTTACTTTACATTTTAAATTTGTACTCCTATTAAGAGAATGAACTAGGCAGATCTTTTGATACTATGTAAGATTTTTCACCCTAAGTTAGTTATAATAATAATAATCTAGTATTAGTCACCTTTCTGCGTTTACCCTTTTTCCATACTGACCTAATTAATTGTAAAATGCTCTTTCATGCGCCGCCTGAAAAGGTGAAATTAAAGATCATGTCTCAAAAATCTACCACGTCCCAATTAAACACCAAAGAAACAAATTTAATTTAATATTATCAGACATGTACGTGTATTTTCACACGTGGAATGATCTCAGGTGCGGATGTTCAATAACTCTCTCACAAAATATTACACTATATATATATATATATATATATACCATAAAGCACACAAAGACCTTCAGTTTTATGATAAGGGTGGTATAAAAAGATAAGAGAATTAGGATTAACATTAAAATAAAAAGGTATTTACATAATGATGCTTCCTCCTAATAACAATAATATCTCAAAGGAAATGTTTTTTTTTTCTACTATTCTTCATAGTCATAGGAATTACCTTTCTCCCAAAAGCTTGAAAATAGAGAGAATGACAACAATGAAAGAACGAAAAAGTAATTTTACTAAGTCATTAATTATCCGCTGCCGCCTCACATCCACAACGGCGGCGGTTCGTTCAAGTCAATAGGCAACCCACGTCTCACAATCCCAAAATACATAGCCGCAGCTCCACCATCGTTCTCCTTCGCCGGCGCAGCGCCGGTGACCGGCAAGTTCAGTTCCGGCGGCGGACCTACTTGTAGAAACTCCCCAATCATGAGTCTACGTCCGGAGGGCGAAGTCCACCGGTGATCAGATGGAAGGTTGAGGTCGAGTGGAAGAGGAGCGGAAGAAGGCGGAGGAGGAGGAGGAGGAATAGGAGGAGGAGGGAAGTTGGTTTTGGCTTTAGCTCCGCGGAGTGAACGGGCGGCGCCGTCGTAAGCGAGTGCAGCTTCTTCGGGAGTGTCGAAAGTGCCTAACCAAACACGTGTTTTCTTCCATGGGTCGCGAATCTCTGCGGCGTAACGGCCCCAGGGACGCTTTCTCACTCCTCTGTAGTGACCCTCACGAGATGAAGCCATGGAAATGGGGAGGACAGCGAGAGAGAGGAAAATGGGGGGAATTTAGAGAGAGAAAGTGTATGTGTGTTGTGTTGTGTTGTGATATATGTGTGGGGTTTTGGGAGCTAAAAAGAGTATATTTGGGCAGCAGTCGTTAAAAAATAATGGGACCCACGGAGACACCCGTAATCGTCGGCTGGACGGCACGACCTCTCTCCTAAAATAGGCAAATATTTAGGTGAACATGTGTTTGGTTGGAAGGAAAATGTTTAGAAATTATAAACAGCCGGTTAAATACTAACCGAACGGATACTTGTCAATTCTTTTTTATTATACATAATACTTACTTTTTTGGGGCTCATTTAGTAAGGTGCATAAAAATAATATTAAATTGAATGTATTAATAATATTTTTATTAATTATATATAAATTATTTCTTATGCATTGTTTAGTTTGCTCTACATTCCTTATTACATAATATGTAAAGGTATAATAAACAAAATACCACTAATACATGCATTATTTTTATCAATACAATCTACCAAAAGACTAATGATTTACAATGGTCTATTCTTACTCATTGTTTCAGTTATTCTATCATCGAGTCTTTCACAACCAAAAAAACTACTCTGTCTTTGTAATATACGTGTCATTAATTCTTAATTATAAATTTAATTGCTATCTTAAATTACAAATTTAGGGGGGGAACAAAACTTAACTTTATTTATCAAAATTTAAACAAATAGGAAAAATCACATATAGTAGAGGTACTATTTCGAAAGGGAAGAAAACTAGGTAGCATGGTAAAATCCAAGTTATACGCTGTTATTTTGAAATATCAAACCAAGAAAAGGTGAAGTAATAGCTAAACATATGCTATTTGAATAAATTATTTTTCAAATAAACAATTGTACATTTTATATTTTACAAATTCTATAGTCATGCTATGTATATTTAATGATGAGACACGTAATGGGGTTAAATTAAGAAGGAATAGAATGATAAATATAGACTTTTGGTAATGGTAAGCAGGTCCTATAAAAGAGAAATTTTTCTTCCTCTTTTGTTTCTAAATTGCTTCCATGAGAAGCTAAAAACTTCAATTAAGTAGTAGTATTACTTTGATAAAATAAACACTCCTAATTTTTCACAAAGGTGGTTGACAAGTTTTAGAAAAAACTACAACGATATTGTGCTTAAAATTTTAATTTATAATATAAAATATATTATTTTTATTTAAAAATTAAATTTTTGATTACAAATATAATAATTTAAATTAATACGCGTCTTTAAAATTTTATTTTTGGATTAGTGTGTTTATTTTTGGGACTCATAACAAGATTATTATTTTTTCTCTCTATTATTCATCTCAATCACAAAAATATTCCCTCTCTTAACAGGATGTGTTTCTCTCTCGTATTAGTCTCTCATCTCTTCCATGGATAGTATTTAGGTAAAACCTCCATTCTTGATAATTTTTAATTCTTTTCTATTCTTGCTTTTTTTTAATAAAAAAAAATCACCTCTAATTCAAGAACTTTTTTTTTTTGTTATTGTTTTTTATTCATGAATTCTACTCATAGAAAAAGCCTTGGATCAAGGCTTCAACACAATATTAACAGCCCCATCGTATGTTATAAATTACATTTTGAGTTGAATGCATTCACTCTATTCCCTACAAGAGAATATGAAAGAGTAATTCATGTCATTAATAGTGAAATTTCTTTCCCTATTACAACTAATTCGCCAAAAAAAAAGGTAAGGAGAAAGATGTTAGTGCAAATTCTCTCATTATCATCTTCAAATCAGCAAAAAAAAAAGAAGATAAGGAGAAAAAGTTATAACAGTTAATTCGAAGAAGATCCGCATGATCATAGTGAATATGATTTGTATCATGTGGTCCATAAATTATCGAAACAATTTTTAAACACAAAATTATTTTATAGTATACACTTTGGTGGCCGATTTGGTACAATTATTGATGATATGTTATTTTAAATAGTGATATGTATTAAGGAATATACTTTGATGGCTGAGCAGGTACAATAATTAGTGATTTATTGATTTTTAACTATGATATGGTTTAGTGTATATATTTTGATGGATGATATAGTTAAAAATATTGGTAATCTGTTGATTTAAATTTGATGGATGGTGCGACTAATTTTTTGGTGATATGTTGATTTAGAATTAAAAAAGAAATTGATCTATAATTGATGGTAAGGTTGATTTTAGTTATATGTTCAAAGTCTACTCTGCACAACACCATAATCTAATCAAGTATATACCAATCTTTTAGTATCATCAAGTTAATTTACATGGTCTACAATGTGGTATAACATTTGTGGTTCAAATTTTAATAACTATAACAATTAAAAATAATTAGTGGATTTGTTGGTTAAAAAATAATGGTGATTTGATGATTTAAAGTTGTAATGTGTCATAGTGTATATATTTTGATGTATGGGTATGAAACTATAAAAGATAATTATTTATAATTGATGGTAAAGTTAATTTAAGTTATATGTTACAACCCTATAATATGTAACATCATAATTCATCATCAAATCAAGTATGTACCAACATTTTAGTATCATCAAATTAATTTACATGGTATACAATATGATTTAACCTCCATGTCAAGTTCAAATTAATCTAATTCTATTTTACCATAATGAATGAATTGTACCAAATTATAACCAAATAAATTTATACATTAATGATAAAGTTAATTTTTGTTATATGTTCCAACATACATTGGTATAAAAAATGGTTTTTTTTTTTTTTAAAAAAAAAAGAACAAGTAAAATTTTAGGAAAATAAAATAGGGTAAAAAATGTTTTTTTTTTTTTAAAAAAAAAGAAAGGATAGGAGAAAGAAACGAGTGGAGCAAGAAATTTCAGCAAAAAAGGGTAGAGAGAGAAAAAAGAATCTGTTTATTCAACATTTTAGGAAGAAGAATAGAAAAGAAGAGAAAAACAAGAAGTAAAAATATTGAGGGGGAGATATTTAGGAAGAAGATTAACAATTCATTTTTGTCCAGTCAGCTTATAACAACATGTTAGACCAAGAGATTTTTAAAGACAAAAAACGTGTTCCTTTACTATATTTTGATATTTTTCATTTTTTATATTTTATAAAAATTCTATCACTATTTTAATGAAAAGTCAAATTACAATTATATAGAAGTAATTTGGATTCTTGTATAATTAAGTTTTTTTTTCCCCAAGTTTTAAGTCACAAGAGAAGTCATTTGAAGAAAAAAATTATTAAGTTTTGCAACCTTGATCTAATTAGGGTGGATTCAATTAATCTTTTATTTCCACCCACGTTTCTTAAATGGCTCTTTCTTGGTGTTGATAAGATTATGAAGTAGCCTAAAGTCAAAATACAACACGGGATAATATTTTTTTAAATTCAATTTTTAGTCTATAGTTGAATTCCACTGATAATAAATTGACGAACGTATAAATTACTTGCATCAAAATCACGTGGGTTGATTTGATTCTAGAAAACGTATGTCTACGATTGATGTTACACTTTTTTTTCCAATTGAAACTAAAATATTTTAAAGACGAAATTATTTTGGCGGAGCAGTTGCCATTTATTTAGAAAAAACTAAAACATTTTAATTGCTACTTTATTAGTTTGTTTTAGAGTTAATTACGCTTTTCATCTTTCCATCGTTGAATATTTTGACTAGTCTCTACTCTCTGTAGTGTTTGACTGAGTAGGCGTTTGATCATGCGATATCATATGACAATATAAAATTATGAGATAGAATTAACGTTTGGACATGCGATTTCATGCTGATTTCATATCATGAGATGGAATATCATATTCTTCAAAAATCATGATATGAGAATTTCATATCATGATTTGAGATTTTTTAAATACAAAAATTGACCTACAAGTTTATATTTTATTAAAACAACCCAATATTGATTTGGTGAATATAAATACAAACGGAGGGAGTAATATTTTTTTGGTTTTTCATAATAAAAAAACTTGTCTTTCGGCTACATATGAAAATGTTTAAAGCAATTTAATATGAAAAAAGACAAAATTGATGATGTATGTTTGATAATCACTACATCCAATATGTTTGATTTTAGCACGAAATTAATGCACTGAAAATGTGCAATTGCACACAAGTGAAACAAGGCATGAACCATATGATATTGACACACAAGTGAAAATTGTCATAACTTTTACAATGTTACATAATTATTTGTGATAATATCAAAGGGGTGATGAAATATTTATGGTCTATGAACATGAAAATATAGTTGCGAATGATATTGACCAACAAATGGTTCAAAGTAACAATGTTGATTTGTCTTCTCGGTCATATGATCGAGAAATGCAAGTTCAACGTGAGAAGATTGTTTGTACTATGTGGGAGGATTATATTAAAGACTAGAACACTACAATTTATGTTCAATTTTTTTTTATTAAATTAAAGTTTGATCAATTAAAGTTAAATGAAACAATTAATTAAGTGGAGAACAAATAGTTTTGAAATAATTTATTATCCGATTTTATAAATTTTTGTTTATTTGATAAAATTGAATAAATATTTAGGTTATATGATTTTTATGTTTATGAGAAAAATATACAACACAAAAATTCAATATAGCATGTCCAAATAAAACTTTAACATTATCGCATAATTTTATATTATAATATTATATTATGATACTGTATGACATTGCCAAACGAGCCCTTATTTATTCACACTATATAGTTAGTTGATATATCCAAAGTGTGTGAAACTGAAAGTGAGAGAATTAAATCTACCAATTTGTCAACTGTGGCGATACATTTTATTTTATTTTTTGATATTATGCTGACATCGACATAGCTCATAGTTGAGCTAGTACAATAATATATATTATTATATTATAAAAATAAACCCAGAAGACATGAGTTTTATATGATTTGTCGTATATGTAGGTGGAGTGCAAAGAATAAAAAAAAGGGAGGAAGAGAGGCGCCGGCTGATAAGACGTGTCACACACATGAGCAGGGCGTGTTTTCTATCTCTGAGCTAAAAGTGCCGATTTTTTTTTCCTTCTTCATATTCACGATTAAGTGAGGAGCAACTTCATTGACTGCGATCGTAACACAATCTTTGTATGCTTTGTGATGACATCAATATGTTTAATTTGATATATTAGTTAAATCAATATCATTATTTATATGTGATTATTTTTCCATGATGGGGACCTTTATTAATTTTAAGTAATATTGTAACACGTGGATTTTCTTACATCCTTTTCCCATTTAGGGTCCTATTCTCTGTCTCTCTATGGTGGAGTCTTACATCAGCCCTATAACCCATAGAGTCCCTACACCCTATTCCCCTCCATGTACGGCGCCTGTTCAGCGGCGCCTCCATCCTTTTTTTTCTTCTTTATATTTTCAATTGTTTATTTATTGCATCATTTTCAATAGGCTGACACACATATATATATATATATTTTTATACACTGGAATATCCCTTGTCGTTATGTGTGTAAAACGCGCTATAATAATCAAGGGCCCCTACGTTACCCACCCCTACGTCTATTAAGAATTTAGTACAAATCGGGATACGTGGAGTAGATGTAGTTTTTTTTTTTAAAACTAAAGATTTTATGTTTGAGTCTTAGTTTGAAAAAGTTTTTGGTAGAAATCATTTTTTTTAAATAAGAGCTTTACATGGCGTGAATCTAGTATGATGCTTTATAATATGTGAGCTATCAAATAAATTTATTACATCGAAACTTTATCTAGTACGATGCTTATATGATTCGATAGCTAAGGTATAGAAATCAGATTATTTGGTGCGCGCCGAAAAGATTGCAATTACGATTTTTCAAGAGTTCCACAATTATTATTATTTTTATAATATAAATATACTGAGCATATAAAGCTACTGACATGTTCAGTTAAAAAAATAAAAACTATACTGCATATTGTATTGTTATCTGAAAAGGCTATTAATGGTTCACAGACTCACCGTCCCATAACACGGCATTAACAACACAAATAATCAAATATACTGCTCTCTTCGTCCTAATTATATGAATTAACACAAAAAAATTGTGATCTAAAATAAGTCATATATATATATGTATGATTTTAAATTATATTCACTAAGAATAAAATAAATATTTTAAAATTAAATTATTATTAAATATTTTTTTTTATGATTGACTTAGGAAAAGGGAGTACTTAATAAAACTGAATTCATTCTAATATATGTTAAAAATATTTTCTCCATCATTTTTATTTGTCATTTTTAACATATCAAAAAATAATAATTATATTTTTCCATGTTCTATTCTCAGCATTAAAAACTTATTCTTTAAATTATTTTTCAAAAACTAATACTAAACATCATTTAATAAAAATACATATTTTAAGTCAAATTATAACAAAGTAAAAATGAACTGAGGGAGTACTAAAAGGTTCATTGATGGCAACATTTCAAAGTGTAGTCTTTTCACCATTTCCTACAATATGTTTTGTTCCGGTCACAACATATTCTTTTCGATTTAATTTATTTTTATTATTATTATTTTATTTTTAAAAATATCTCTTTCTTATAATAATTTTTAATTTTTCTTTTTTCATATAGCATATCTAAAATTATAAAATATTTTCATAAATTTAATATTAAAAAAATTATTTTCTTAAATTCCATATATCTAATTAATATCAGCAACCAAATAAAAATAGAGGAAGTAGACAAGTAGTGATATTACTGTGCAAATAATGGCTGTACTAAATGCGGTGTCAAGAAAGGAGTGGATATATAAAGAGAGCACCAACATGATTGTGGTGCATCGGTGAAAGTGTTTTACCCTTGACTAGAGGTCTCGAGTTCGAGCCCTGGGTATGGAGAAAATCATGTTGGGATCGCCACTCTCAAATGGACCTGCAGAGCGCGATCCAAATTTAATCGGACCTTCAATATGAACTCCAAACACCGAATGAAAAATCAAAAAACGGTCCAATAAATAAAGCGTTTGGTTAAATGAGTGGAAAAAAAAGTGAGGGCAGTACGTGGAGTAGGTGGTGTCTGAATTGAGGAGACAGAAGAGTAGATGTTGGGGTTTAGGGGCCAAATGTGGGTTTCTCTTTGTCAATATATTGACTCGATTTTTGGGGCGGTAGTGTGGAGTGTGGACCAGAGCCAAAGTCAGGATTCAGAACTCAGACAGACATAACAACTCAGAATACACCGCACAGAGATTATGATTTTCTGAATGCTGCTGCTGTTCATGAGGTCACTTTGTACATGTCTTCCTTTTCTCTGTTTTTGAGTGTTGCTTTGGTTTTCCTGCTTCACTAGAATCACCATTTATCACCACAACAACACACACTTAAGGTGCCTCTCTTTTCTTTTTTTTTTTTTGAATTTTAGCCTCTAACAGGTGAGATGTAACAAAATATCTTTAATTTTATCAAAAAGGAAAAAGTTGTACTCCCTTTGTTTTAATTTGATTATCCTATTATGACTTGATGCGAAGCTTAGTAAAGTTATTGAATCTTATGATTTTAAAATAAAAAAAAGGTAGGTATAAAAATATTTTTAATATCATGGCTTTAAATTTGTCTCAAAAATTAAAATCAAACAATTTAAAAAAAATAAAGAAATATTCTTTTTAAAATGGATTAAAAAGAAAAGTAAGAAAAATAAATTAAAAGGGGTAATTTTTTTTTAATCAGATTAAAAAAGAAAGTAGGAAAAACAAATTGAAACGAAATGAATAGTAATACTATTTGTGCAGGATTCTCGACGATCACGATGACAAGAAGCGTGATACGATATTATGATTTATTTATTTTTTTCACATTAGCTTTGGTCTGTTTGGGGAATTTAGATAGAACTTGGTAAATATGCACTGAATAAGCACACAGTTCATTTGTAACAGCCCTTAAAAATGTACGTTGAGATGAAAAAGGCACAGCAAAATGTGGGACTAGAAAAACTTGTTCACCTTCCCATTCATCAATTTAACAGTTACATGGTACATGGTGCCAGTTAAATCAAAACTAACAAAAAGAGTTTAGAGTGCGAGTAATATACAACATTCTTTCTATTCCTCCAAGATCTCTGTGTATATAAGATACTACATTTTATGGAAAAACACCATTTCAACTAATCTTCTATGCCCACCCAATATACACATTTTTTCAGTCACAGAGCATCTGCCAGTCAGGTAAGCAAGGGAGGTCCATTCTCAGCAGCTGTTCGCGTATGTTCGTGACTATAGCTTCTTGCCATTTGTACATCTCGATTGAATTGAGTCCTCGACTTTGCATATGGAGCATCTCTCGCTGAACAAAAAAAATAGATAGTGGTTTAAGAATAGTAACCATAAGCAGTTGAATTAGTCAGGAATCTAGCATCAACAAAATGTTTTGAAATGAGAATCTTACCAGCAACTCTTTGCACACGGAGGATATTCTGCCGTCTCTTCCACCAGCATGTTATGCAGGTAGCAATAAGCAGGACAAATACACACGCCCCTAATCCGATCCCAATTTTTGCTCCAACTGTGAGATGTGTTCCGCAAGTTGGCAAACCCGGAATACCACAAAGGCCTGCATTATCAGTGAAACTGGAACCATCCACTGTAAGCATTTTATCGTCATAAACTACAGAAACAACTTGCCAGAAATTTGCAACTTCTAAAATTTCTCAGCGTACATACAAGATGCTGATTGCAGCTTGTAGGCTTACTTCAAAGGCCAGATTGGGGCCATATTTTGGATAAAGTTGGTACGTGCTAGTGGAAATTAGTCTAGGCCAAGGAATTTGTCAAGACAACATAACATGATAACCACAGTCGGAAGATGGCCAGACAATTTCTAAGGCACAAGGAAATCTTGCTACGCAGTGTCGTTATTTGGCACCACAAAATCGAAAAATAAGAGCAACTACAAGAGATTGATAGAAGCCAACACCTTCATATGCTTATTTATATGACAGAATATTAAAAGATGCTTCACCAAGAACAAACCCTAGGCCAAATGATATGATGATTATAGAAATTAGAAAACATACTTAAATTTAGCTCTGTGCAAGAGCCTTCCACCTAATGCAGCAGGAATCCTTCCAGAGAGTGAGTTGCCATTGAGATTCCTGTAACAAAACAGTAATTTAATTCTCTTTATCGAAACAATAAAAAAAATAGTTCTATCATTCTCTTGTCTTCGACTGATCAAAAGTTAAAGTATCTTACAGCGTCCGTAATGAGGTCAATTGCCCAAGGCTTTCAGGAATCGATCCATTGAAGAAATTGTATGAGAGATCCCTGTAATGCAAATATTTGTTAGACACTCACCGGGTGAGATCCACCTTTTTTATTACTAGTGGAATATCCTTCACTATTTTGCTAAAATAGGGTATGAGATCATCTTGTATCATTTCTAACTAAAAAGAGATGTCCAGAGAAATTGGAGAAGCACTTTAATTGAACTAAGGTAATAGTGTTTGTTCTAATACACAATAAATATTCTTTTCACCCCGCTAAAATAAGAGTTGTACCCGTAAGGAATTGTTAGGTTTCTCAGTATGAGCATTATCCTCTATCCTTTATAAATTGTCCTACTCTATTTAGGTCTATGAATTTCAAACAAAACATAAAGATGTATCCAAATTTCAAAGAACAGTTTATCTGTATATATACTACCATATCCATATGGGCAATATGACTTGTATTTCACAATCCATAAACCTATTATAATCGCGAGTCTTCCATTGCTTTTACTTATTCCTACCAAATTTTTAAGAAGAATGGGCTATGATATTAATGAAATAGGACAGTTGTATCATGTATGACTCAACACTCCTCAAAAAAGTTTAGTTTATGAAACTGCTTAATTTCAAATTTGATTATCCATTACTCTGGCAGAAAAAAATCTAAATTAATTTTGAAAAGCACATGAAGTTCCTGAAAGCTTTACTCACAATGTCTCCAGACTCGTTACCGTTCCCAATGCCGGGGGAATAGGCCCACGAATGCTGTTCCCACTTAGATTTCTGTAAAAAAAAAAAAAAAAAACGCACACAAGGAAAGCATGGTCAAAGTATATCATATTTAGAAATGGTTGTTTCCAGTTTCCATTACTACATGCAAGAATGGAGCATTAAGAAAAGAGGGATGCTTAGAAGATTTGAGAAGGTTGCAGTTCTGGGAAGTGTCATGTATTGCTTCATAAGGTGTATTTGCCTTTGGCAACACATATTCCCCAAAGCAAAAAGCATTTGCAAGCTGTGTTTCTAACTTACATGCTCTGAAGATGGCGCAATCGAGAAATTTCATTTGGTAAGAAGCCTCTTAAACCTTGGTTGTCCAAGACACTGACCTTACAGGTAAACCATTTGGAAAAAGAAAAAAGAGTTAAAGATGATTATGCGAACGAAATTCAAAGTATTCACGCAGTGTCAAGAAAAGCAATATAGACCTTAGGGAAAATGATAAAATTTGGTCAAAAAACCAGCACTGAAGAATGTAAAGATAAAAGGGGACATTAACAGACAGAAGCATTTACATCACAAGAGGTAACATGTTATATAGCAAATGGCAACAACAATAATCCACATTTTCAGAAAAAATACAACTACTATGAACCAATCAAGCTTATAGAAGCTATGCATTATAGAACAGAAGAAATGGAGACACCATGTTTTGCTATTCTAATAACAGGATTTACTGCGACAGCTATGTAGTTCCTCTAAAGAATTCATTACACAAAGCTTTCAAGAAAAAACCACACAATATGAAATTGTAGGCATGCTAACATGCAGATTTTGAAAATTGAGGACACCAATCAGGAAAGGCATCTTGATGACAAAATACATAATTATACTGTCCTAGTGAGACCAAGAAATGAGATCATAAATATATGAATTTGTGAGAATTTTAACATAGAAGGTGTAAATAACAAACAATTTATCTCACTTTTTATGAAATTAAAAAATGTAACGCAAAGAGCTTTCAACTATCATTATATCACAAACTAAAGTTTAATTTTAAGACCCAATAGATAAACTATTTGATGCTCAAATAACAAATTTTGACCATGACGAGAGATGGGGATTGTTACTTTGGCAATCGATATTATGCAACCAGAAGTTCCTAACTAGTTAACTGCCTGTTCCCCAGTTCCACATGGGCTTTCTGGTTTAGTTAGAGAAATGTGTCCTTGATCTCCACAACGAATCAGCCCAGTCCTCCTCCTCATTTCCTTCTTTCTTAAACCCAACCCTTCCCTCATTGCCGTAACTTCCCTTTCTGACCACTGCCACCATTCTTTCTCTCTTTCCCCTTTCACAGCATCCTTCCTGGCCTCCCCCTAGTCCTTGGTCTTCGCTCTTCACAGTCCCAATATTCCACCTCATTCCGCATTTCACATTCACACTCAACTTGGCTTTCCCTACTTATGTGTAATGAACCGTGTTAATTAGTGAAATACACAAAGCAGAGAAAGCCAAGTTGTTCAACAACTTACCACCAGAGCCCTGTTAGATTGAGGTGTGGAACTTAGGGAAAGAATACAAAAGCAAACGGGTGTTTGAGTATGTGTGCATGAGCATATATTTATAGGATGAAAAGTTTTACAGCTGCAAGGTTCTCTAATTGAGAAAAGTGATTGCAAAGATGCCCATTTTTTCCGTTTTCCTTTAGAGAGGGGGGAAAGGATATTTATCTTGGGTTGATTCATGATTGATCAGAAAATTCACACACAGTGGAGACCAAGTTGTCCAGAAACTTGTCAACCAAAACCTATATTGAGGCGGGGAGCTTGACTGAAGATTACAAGTAAAATACATGGTGTATGTAACTGATACCATCATGAAGTGTGTGACCATCTCATCTAAAAGCTTAAGCTAATAGAGAGAGCACACTTTTATTATTTAATTATATTCTCAACAATGCCCATGGATATACCATATGTCTGACCACATAAACATAGATATAGATAGAAACTTGTATATCTAAGAGTAAGCTCAATGACGTACATCCCGTCGATGACCCATTTATTGCTAGTTTGGTCAAATTGACAATCTGCTCCACTCCAGGGATGTTGTTGGGGCACACAGGGATCACCATTCCATCCAAGCCGAAGGGGAAGTCCAAGTGCATTCTTTAGCGACTGCAAACCCCTGACTGCAGAAGTAAAGAAGGATAAAATTGTATCAATAATCGTCCAGATAACTTCCAATCTTCCATAATCAGAGCAGTAGAATGATAATGGCACAAGCTGGACTCATGAGTCAAAAAAAGAACACAATACTACTTATGGCAATTTTCTATAGCATAACAAAGCGAGTAAGCTATCGCCTATACCATGCGTAAAACTTGTACAAACTTTTGACTTTTATCTTTCTTTCCCACTTTAAACTCTGAACAAGCATCCAAGAAATGTTAGTGGAATTTTTTAAACTTGTGTACCTTCGTCAAGTAACGTTTTAGATTCAGCTATTATAATCTCAAAAATTTCAATAGCACTAATTATAGCATGAGTTCCATTTTTTGGCTGCAGTGTGATTGTCAAGGTCCTGCCACTGACTGGAACTGTTGTGTTCAGCACAAGAGCACTGTTAACACCCCCAGCCATCTTCACAATGTCGACAGCTGGAAATACAGTGTCACCATTGATTGAAATGTCCATGACCCTCTGTCCTGCAGATGTAACTGAAGGATCAATTTCCGCAAAGTGTAACCAAACAGAGTACTTTTTATTGGGATCAACATCCATTGTGTATGTTAGTTCTGGCTCATTGTCAGTGCTAAGAAGAGCAGTTTGATAAATAGATCCTGGATAAAAGTTTGGTGCTTTGGAAGTTGACTTTGTACTGTTTTTGGTAGAAATGTGGCGATCAGAATTCTGGCCAAATGTATTGATTGAATTCCAAAACCGATCACCACCCCAATGATCACCACTGTAGTCAACATCAAACATTGATTTCTGAGCACCACAGCTGAGTCTTTTGACAGTTCTAATAATTGTCCCTTTACCAAAGTCGGGACCAAAATAGTATGCTCTGTCATCTACTTGGAGAATTTCAATTGCAAGTATAGCTGGATCTCCATGACCTGTGCTGTGGAAGCAAAGAGAGGCAGTACCATCATCAAGAAAAATAAGTGTTTCAACAAATACTTGTTCATCGTCATGATTGCTCCAACCAGATGGCAAAGTATAAACCAAGGTGCCTTCAACAGAAACATCAAACAGTGGTTCATTATCAAAGCTTGGTTCTACAACCATTCCAAAGAATATCCTCACTGAATAATGGCCATGGGGGACTCTCTTGATATTGTAACAATTCTCAGGTCCCTCCGATAAAGGGAAATACCGCAGTGTAGTGAGTTGAGGCGCAATGAAACTTGGGGCTGTTCCATTGAAAGGTATCCCTCCTGTATATGCAAAATCCTTATACCAGAGAGTCTTTGTAGGGGCAGTATGAACATCATGTCGAGCTCCACAGCTTATTCGCATTACATATGGCTCTGCGGTGAATAAACAGTAGAGTGAACACAAAATGCCAAATAGGAGGCTAATGAGTAATAGCCAAGAAGTAAATTTTCGAATATGATGGAATAAAAGCACTAGATATCCAGAAAAGCAGAACAGGTACACTAAAGAGGAAGCAAGTCCACCTCGAATATCAGCAGTAGACTCTACCTTGAATATCAGCAGTAAACTAACTTTAACCTTCACTAATGTTACACCGCTTGAATGCACTTGAAAGTTTTTTATTGAAAAAAATGTAGTCCTAGAGGTACTCGACAAGTTTATCAAACTCTACACTTGAGAGGAAGCAGGAGCAACTTGAATATTTGAGATGGAATAGTGTTTATTCTTCACTAATTTTACATTAATTTGATGCGCTTTAAAACTTATCGTTAACGGGCAAAAAGTAGACCTAAAGAGGCTCAGCAGATTTCTGAGTCTATTCTCACTTGTTCCTCCTATGATTCATCAAAGCACAACCAGAAAAAGCATGCTCACTCCCTCTCAAACCCGACTTCCAAGTTCCACCCCTTAACCAAAAAAGAGCCAAAGTAAAACATGACCTAAAACAACTAACTGCAAGTGTGCAACAACAAAACATTACAAAAAGTTTTACTCATTTAGAAAACAGTTATGCACATAGGTATAAGCGCGACATTTAAAGACCCCCTTAAGTTGACTTCAAAAGGCATAAGATCTAGTATTGGAGTGAACAGGTCCAACTCAAGTGGAATTCCCATAGTAGATTCAATTCAATATAGCTAACCACAACTGTTCCGAGCTGATTCGGGGGATTGAACTGCAGGAAAAGACTCACTTGTCATGCATTCTATGAGCACCCCACAAACCACCTTAACTTCTTTTAAGGATCACTAGAGCTTCAAAATAGAAAACAGTTAACAAATTTGAGACTGAAGATAACTATCAATGCAGCTAATTAATACGATTATTCCAACTATATTGATTATCATACATTTATAGTAGTAGGGATCTTCGCCCCTAAATCCATTACTCAAATAACTATTAAAAAAAAAAAACTTCCTAGTATTCTTCTCAGGAATAAAACAGCAGAACTAGCTAAAATCAGCATAATATCATTCAAAATCAAAGCAAGTCCATTGCAAAATCCCAACTAATGAGCAACATAATTCCATTACTACATCTAAAAAAAAATCTACATAAGCAAAGTATAGCTAATAAAAAGTTCACTACTAGCAAATAAAACAAGTAGATCCCAAAAAACAAAGTTATCATTACTAAAGAAACCCAGTAAAATTAGTTGAACCATTTCACATTACAACCAAAAGGAAAAAGGGCTGACCATGGCGAGAGCAGACAAGCTGAAGACCCACACAGAAGCAAAGAAACAAGAAAAAACAGTGGAATCTCAGCATTTCGGCTCCAAATGCTACTTAGATTTGCTTCAATTTGTTGTTATTTTCTTCTAGAAACTCATTGATTTCATACTCAAATCTTGTACTTCCCTTGTTGTTTTCTGGGCACTAATTATCATACAATAATCAGTGGAGTGATAATGGGAAACGTTCTGTGCAGGTAAAGATAGTAAAGCAAAGCCGAGTATTTAATTCTTTTTATTTAATTAATTTTCTTATTTGACATTGACCCGTGAATGGGCATTATTACTATGCTTACAAGTCCACTGCTTACAGTGAAGCTTCAATTATTACTCACTATAAAAGGATTGCTTCCCATTAATATTCACACAATCAAGTTAGATTAAAAGTTAATTATAGGTAACTAACTTAATAACATTATGATAGATTGACAGTGATTGATAGCTTTGAATAAATGATAAATTATCTATGGTAATATGTTAGAGTTACATGGATAATGTAAAAACAATATTGAATTATCAGTATATATAATTTAAATATCTTTTATTGAATAAATAATAATAAGACAAAGCATGTGTGAATGATTTTTTCGGTAACTAACAATTTGTTTATCAAAGGAGAATATATATACCATTGACAACAAAAATCTCTAATTTTTACCTTTTAGAAAGACAAATTATGGTAAATTAAGGATAAATTGGACAAAGGCAGGGATGCGAGTGTATGGGATGACCATGCACCTGCGCCACAACATGGCTAGACGATGCTAACGATTTTTATTTTTTTTCACGCTTGAGTTACTGCTTTCTTACATATTCTTGTAGTCAATTATTAGAAGACAGACTACCGACGTGAAAATAAAATATATATATTTAAAGCCCCGTTATTTTGAAACAAATACATCATTGACCACAATAAAGAATAAAATAAATTTGACATTTGAGACTATGAAATATCTCGACTATTAAAGTTTAAACCCTTTAATTGTAATCAAAGCGCCAAGTTGCCATGAATCACTCCAATTTGATTATATTAAATTCCTTAATTATAGCTCAAAATCGCATTCTGTTCCCATCTCTACCTTATGTGTGTATATATATGAAGAGGAAATTAAAGAAATCTTTGAATGAGATTTCAATATTTGATATTTGTGCTAAACTACTAATAGAAGATAACAAGTACAGTAAAATTAGTCGAGATATGAGTAAGCTGGCTCGAACAACACTATTATAAAAGCAAACTAGCTGAGTTCTCTCTAACTAGACAATAATTTGTTCCAAACAGTGTTGGTTAAATGGATTAAATATAACATGTAGGATAAAAACATTTTTGAGTTAAAACACACTGAAATATTTTTAGCTAGCTAGGTATAATATTGGTAACTTTGATGTACAGAAAATCATGATCAGATTCTTCTGCACTAATATGTGAAGACTTGCAAGTTAGATAATGAAGGCCATGTGACTCTCACTTTTGAAGGAACATCGTTTTCCTTAACTTCATATCACTAGTACTCCAACCAACAAGTAGACATTATTATCATCGATATCGTAGTAAAAGATAATATCAAACCACACTATCTGATTCGCTGACATTATTATCAATCGTAAATAACACTATATTGTGCTTGATCATCCTAATGCTTGTGGTTTTGTTGATGGAATTGTTGCAGTGGCGTGACAGTCTCTGCAAGGGCTCGCAAGCCGTAAAATTTTCTGACCAAACGATTCCCCTGCAGTTGTCTTGTTGTTGTTGTTGTTTCGGACAGTTGGAAAATCCTTTTCTGAATTGGATTGCTTGAGAACTTGATTTTGATGTGGTAATTGAATGGGTTGTGGTAAAAGCTGGCCTTTGTAGAACAAAATATCAGCAGGACAATTGTTACTATTTTGATCAACAGTGGTTATGTTGTGAGTTACATGATGACCAAATTCAAACTCTGTTTCTTTTTTGGATGAGGGGATATTGTTATGTGCCTGAACCACACAAACGTCCTGCATACACACTAGGCCTGCAAAGGAGAGTGAATCACCTGATACAGAATCTCTGCGATGAATCGGAGACGTTTTCTTCGTCATGCTAGCTGCTTGATATGGATTTTCAATTATATTACCAAACTCTAGTCTTATATACACATTGCCCTCTGGCTATGGATAGAGTACAATGCTTCATTTTTGGTTCTTTCCTACATGTTTCTGTATATGTTCATAGATGTATTAGTATTCATTTTAATAAACTTCTTGACTATAAAAAACTGAAAATTAATCCATCATTGAAACTGACTTCAAAGTTTGGAATTTTTTAAGATGTAAGTTTATTGGTGGTCATTTTCTCAGTTGAAACATTGTGATATGCCAATGTGGCGGTGGATATTACAAAGTAAAACTAACAAATAGGAATGATTGGACACTCTTAGCGTAGCCTTTGGTTTTGTATTTTGTGATAACTTGAGTCATTTGTTTGGCCGTCCTTGTAGGAACAAAGATAATGATAAAACACTGAAAATTTAGGATACACTCGAGAAATAAAGAACTTTATGTTTTATATCCAAAAGAAAAACGTATGTTATATACTATTATGGTTAACTTTTTACTTACTTTAACAAAAAAAATAAAAAAAATTGAGGTTAGAGGAAGGGGAAATGAGGAGGGAAGTGAGAGTTCTGATAGCTAACTAACTGAGCTATTAAAACTTCCTAACGTAATACTTACTACAATTTTTGTGCATTAATTGACCTGATGAGTCCATATGGACTTGATCCTTTCCTGCATTATGTATTGGGCTTCTGGCCCAACATATAATCGGTGTCCGGCTTTCTTTCTCCAGACAAACAGAAAAGAAAAGAATCTGGGCCTAAAGCCCAAGTAGCTCAGATTTAGTCCAGATCGAAGAGACAGTAGTTGTTGGGCTCAAAGGCCCACTTCTTTATTTATTGGGAAAATTATGTAACTAAGCTAACTTTTACTACTTAATAATGTATTATAGCTATAGTATTAATTAATTATAGAAAAGAGTTAATGTTTAAGATAATGGTTAACATGGGTCCCACCACTTTTGTATTAGATCGTGTATATTCACATTTCCTCTTTTTAATACAATTTTTTCGTTACCTCTCTCCAACCCACTAATCAATTTACTCCTTAATTCTCTCATTCTCCCTTTAATCTCTCAACTGATTCAAATTTGAAAATTTTGAACCATCTTCCAATCGTGCAAAACATGATACTTTCATTTTAAAAAAACTTTCATCAGTTCTTGATTTTCTTGTATTTATATAATTTTTTTGATTTCCCCAATTTTTTTCATAGTTTCACAACTAAAAATCAAATCCTTTGGTACAATCAGTCTAATCACGGAAGAAGAATCTTTATCAAATAGGATCACTAGAGGTATACAATAGCATATAACAAATTTGGTTGGGAATTCATCTTTTTCGTTGGATTTAACTCAAGAATTTGAAGCATTTACAGGTTCTATTGCGAAATCTAATTTTTTTTATTCAAACATAGCAAAGAAAGAGATTAGATCTAAGTTTATCAATGACCCCATCAATATGGGGTTAAATGACTCCGAGTTGATGATTCCTGTACAAAAAAGTACAAAAAACATCTTCAAGCAAAAATGACTCAAAAACCACAAGATGATTATGTTGAAATGGACCAACAAGTAGCAGACGATTTTGAGGTATAACCCTGTTTTCATTTTTTCCTTTTTGTATTTGGATAATTTAAGTTGTATATGACACAATAAATGAATTGTAATTTCGGATAATTGTATATATTTTATAATTAACATCAAGCATATGCATGCATAACTAGTTTGTGTTATTGTTTATAGTTATACAAGTCCAATTGATATATACAACTACAACGATTTGTATAATGAAATTATGTTATTTATATATAAATATTTAAATTAATGTTCTTTATTATGGGGTTTAATTTATATCAATGATTACATGCTGCATGTTATTGTACCATGGCACACTGTTGACAATGTATATATCCCAGTCAATGTATAAAATATGTTTAAATATATATTTAACTATACAATTATTTATTATACAAATCAAATGGTAACATACACAAAACTGGTAAAAGTAATAAAAAATTATTCAATTATATTCATTTGTTGACTTAAATTATATAACGACTTGTATAAAATCAATCTAATACACAAATCAAAATAGCAATATATTCAAAACTGATGCAATTAATTGAAAATTACTAAATTATATACACTTGCTGACTTAAAGTATATAACGAGTTGTATAAAATCTATCTAATATACAAACCACACTGTAACTTATACAAATTGCTACAAGTACTCCAAAATTACTATATTATATTAACTTGTTGACTTAGAATACATAACGACTTGTATAAAATTCATCAAATACATAAATAAACTGTAACGTATATAAACTGATCGAATTAATAGAAAATTATTCAATTACATTCACTTATTGACTTAAAATATATAACGACTTGTATAAAGTCTATCTAATATACAAAACAAACTGTAACATGTACAAACTGTTAGAAGTAATGGAAAATTACTATATTATTTTAATTTTTTGACTCAAAATATATAACGACTTGTATGAGATCTATCTAATATACAAATCACATAGTAATATATACAAATTGATACAAGTACTTAAAATTACTCAATTTTATACACTTGTTTAATTAAAATTTATATCGTATTGTATAAAATCTATTTAATATACAAAACAAACAGTAACATTTACAAAATGATACAATTAATCGAAAAACACTCAATTATATGTTTAGAGAAAAAACCACTCACAAACAACCTTAGTGTGGAATTTGATACCAATTATATACATCTACAAATTATTTTCAAACAAATCAACTACTCCACATAAAATACCATTTTAATCAATATCCGTAGTCAATAACACAATAATACAAATTATAGACGAATTAACCAAGAAATATATGATATACATATACATTGAATGTAGTCAAAAGAATATACAACTCGTAATGAATAGATTCTTGTATTTATGTTTTCATTGATCAAGCCACAAAAATAAATTGATTGTTTTTGCTCTAATACAGAAGAAGCTTTGATTAAAGGAAAACAATGAATACTCTTAAAAAAGAAGAAGTCTCAGTTTGGTAACGTATCCGAATTAAACTAAATGACCTTTAATTAAGGTATTCCTCAATTAATGTTTAATTAGTTAGATATCATTAGACAGATTTTTTGTATAATTAATTATAAATAGGCCGAATATACAAATCAGAAAAGTAATAGCTATTTAAACTATAGCTATGATGCGTAAATAGATAAAGTATAGTTAAGGAGGCCTATTATGTTTCATGCTGTAGTTGTTTGTGAAATTTTCCCTTATTTATTTCTTTACGTACGTAATACTCATTTACTAATTTTTTTTATGGGGAAACTAAGCAAATACCCCATAAAAGCAAAATAATTACAAACATATACCCATTTATATTCATACCCCATTAAATAATTACATTATATACCCAAACTAATTTCGCTCCACTGATACTAATATACTGTATTGGTATCATTAAGGTTGATAATTTCACTTAATTGATATTAAATCAGTATATATATACTGTATTGGTATCATTAAGGTTTCTTATACAAAAATTACTCCTTAATCAATGATACAATAAGAGTATATACATACTCTTATAGTATCGTTGACTAATGAGTAGTTTCTGAACAAAAAACTTTAATGATACCATATATATATGTATACTCTTATAGTATCATTGACTATTGAGTAATTTCTGCACAACGATACCAATACAGTATATATATATATATATACTGATTTAGTACCAGTTAAGCAAAATTATCAGCCTTAATGATACCAATACAGTATATCATACTGATTTAGTATCATTAAGCGAAAATTATCAACCTTAATAAATGGGGTATAGGCGCTGTAATTATTTATAAAAGAATGAATATTTCAGGAACTACTTTGGATTTGGGAATGAACTTGTAATTATTTTAAATTTCATGGCCCGTTTATATAGTTTTATGGAAAAATTGTATGAAATAGCAAACTATTAATTCAAATTAAATGTTATAGCCATAGTTTATTTTATTTGCAATTCGCAGCAAACATCCTATTTTTTTGCCATCTTGTTCGGTATACAATTAGCCATTTTCGGTATACAATTACCCATTTGGTATACAAATATATAAAATGCGTTTGTGTTTGTATAAAGCGAGAGAAAAATGTATATACAAATATAAATACATATATTTTCGTCTTATACACTTATAATTATACAAATACAGATCTTATTATACAAATTACAATGTATACAAAACTGAACAATTTGTATAAAATTGGATGTATCTAGCGAATTATACAAATTAAAAGCTCCATAGCAAACATAAAATTTGTTATGGAGCGCAATTATGCAAATTATAGCTATAACATACAAATATGATTTTTATGTTTGCTATATGAGAAAGTTATTTTTTTATTTCCATTTCTCTACACTTCCCTTTTATTAAACCAAAAAAAAAATAGGACCAGTAAATATAAAAACTAGACATTGGATAGCAACCCACGACCAACTCATCCTCCTTGGTCCCACATATTTTTGTTTAGTCTTCATCCTTATCCATTTCTTCGATTCCAATAGTACGGTCAAACATTATATATTTTTATTTTTTAACGACGGGCGTTACAACACTCTTTGTAAACTTACCCTTTTATATCAATTATATTTGTATGATAAAAATCTGTAAAAATATATTATAATATATAAAATAAAATATTAATAAAATATTTATGATAATCCTTATTAATGTCATACACATTAGATATTTTAAGTACAAATGTCTATAAACAGTTTTACTTACTTATCTAATGTATTACGTAATTTTTTTAAAATAAATTTAAAGATTAATATAATATTTTTTAGAAAACTATTAAAAACTACATAAAATACTGTGAATTGTTCGAGATAACTTGACCAATAATTTCATTCTTGTTTTTTTAATTTTTATTTTTTTTAAATCTACCTAAAGTCTAGCAATTAGCATCAACACTATTTATTCAAAGAGGGTAATGGGTAATTTCCGTTTTTAAAGTAACAAATGATGGTGTTGGTGTGTTATGGCGGGGCCTCAATCCACCAGGGGAATTAAAAATGCTCCATTAAAGCTTATAGTAATCCTTGTTTTTCACTCATTCTTTGTTTAAAGTGAAAAGGTATAAATTTCCTTCTCAACTTATATCGAAAAGTCACATATAAATTTAAACTATCATGATAATCTATTACACACATTTACTATTCAAAAGTAAATTTAATACCACCCTGAGACTGAGACGTGTAACACCACTCTCACAAGGTGTGGTGTAATACACTCGCCGCCACATCAGTGCTATGTCAGCGCCATGTCAGAAATTATGATTTTTTATAAATTTTTTGTTTTCTTTTCTTTATTAATTACTTTTCTTTTGTTAACAATATTTTACACTAATTAATCTCTAATTAATTATTAAAATTCTCTAATAATTATATCTTCTTCATCACAAAATCTCACCCATTCCATCTCTTATCTCACGGAAAAAATCATATCCGGCTACCTTATTCACTATTGATTCTTTATTCTTCACCACCGGCATATCACCTTCAATTCTTCTTCTTCTTCGCCATCCACCACTAAATATCACCATCACCATTTCTAATATAATTTTCTTCTTCTTCACCATCTTCAATTTCCACTCTTTTTTTTCAAAATCGTTATCCAGCGCCACCACACTCATAAAGTTGTCATCTTCACCAAATTTAAAAATTGATTAATCCTCTTCACCACCTTCAATTTTCTCTTTTTTTTCCACCCATTACCTAGAACCACCATACCCATAAAGCTATAACCAAATTCAAAAATTGATTAACAATCAAAATTTCTTTAACAAAGTCAAAAAATAGAAAAGATAAAAACAATCAACCAAAATCACCTAAACATAACTTAAGGATTTATTTATTTAGGTTTATCCGAAATTCTTTTTAGATTATTCCTTTAATAAAAATTATCACAAAATACAATTATTCACTAACAAATCTACGAGAATTAACCTAATTGCTAATCATAAAGAAAAGTTGTGCTTTGAGATTGTGATGTATAAAGAATGAAGAAGAAGAGATGTGAAAAAGAAGAATAGGTGTGAAGAAGAAGAGGTTTGAAGAAGAGGTGTGGGAGTAGGGGTGGGGTGGATTGAGGGGGGTTTAAAAGCTGATTCTAATTATTATTTTTATTTTTATTTCTAACTGACGCGTTTAGTTTTTATTTTCATTTTATTTCTTTGTCACGTCAGTTTTAAAGGGGTAAATAAATTCACTTTTGAATAGTAAAGGTGTGTAATAGGTCATCATGATAGTTTAAGCGTGTAAGTGACTTTTCGATACAAGTTCAAGGTGGAATTTATGTCTTTTCTTTTTTTAAAAGCAAACATGTTTACACTCATGCATTCATTTATACATACAAATGAACAACGTCTAACATATTTTATATTTCTACGAGTAGTGAAGTCCTTGTTGAGAATACAATTATATAATAAATGTATGCTTTAACATCTAACATATTCTATATTTCTATTGGTAGTGGAGTCTATATTGTTGAGAATACAATTATATAATAAATGTGTGCTTTAACAACTTAAGTTTTTAGGTAAGACAGTGATACACTTCAATCAGGCACAGGTCTGAGATCACAAGACTGTTGGATTGTCTATTTTCATATTAAATAATAATTTAATTTTAAAATATTTATTTTATTTTTAATGAAATAATTTATAGTCACATAAATATCTATCACTTATTTTTAACCATAAATTTTAAAAATATTTCTTTTCTTAAATTTTATACCAAATCAAATTAACTCAAGACAAAGCGAGTATTTTGTTGCCCACAGAAATAGAATGGACATATGGAACTTCCCAAAAACAAAAAAACTGTGGGCACTTTTTCCTCGAGTAGATTAGCCAGACGCACAAAAATTTGCTACGGGCAGAAATTGTGTCAATTAAATTAACAGTTTGATATATACCCCTTTCTTCCAAATGTGGCAATTTTTTTTTTACTCTCATTTAAAAAGAATAATTCACCTTTTTATAATTGAAAATAACTAACTTAAAAATTCCTATTTATTTTTAATAAGTAAATGATTTATAGTTACACAAATGCAGAGGATTCTGGGAATCATCGGGTTCACGTGAACTCATGCTCCCCTCCCGAGATCATATATAGTAGTGTTATGTTTTTAAAAAATATTAAGGTAAAATATAAATGTGTGAATCCATACTCAGAGTATTATATAATGCGATAATGACAGGGTGCACCTCTCTGCGTGAGGTTAGAAATTTAAATTTTATATTTATGTTGTTTTATTTTTCTTTCTAAAATTAGATAACACTTCTCTAAGTGGTAATTGATAGCACTTTTGACATTTTAATTAATTCAATATATATAAGAATTAATTTTGGATCTATAATATTAAAATTTTAACTGTTTTTAGTAATAAAAACCTAAATATCGAACCGATCAAATTTATATCTTAAATCAACCTTTTTATAATTGTGCATCCATCATCTTAAAATTCTGAATACGCCTCTGCTCACAAATGATCAATAAGTATTTCAAATCCCAACTTACAAAAATCTTTCTTTTTCTTTTTTATTAAATACATGTCAATCACATAAATTAAAATTAAAAAAAATACTATTTATAGTAATAAACTTATTAAATAAATTATTTATATATATTAAATAAAATTTTAAACATAATAATGGTCAAATATATTCTTATCCATTTAACCACAGCTGGATAGACTATTACAAAAAAGGATATAAAATTAAATAGTACTAATCCATAGAGATTTGAGCAGAGAAAGATATTTTGTAGTGCCAAAAAAAAAAAAACTCTATAAATAGTACCAAGCTACCCACCAAACACTCACACTTCACAGAGTAGTATAGTAAGCTAAGAGAGAGAATATGGTGTTGATTGATAAACTTTGGGATGATGTTATGGCTGGTCCCAGCCCTGATAAAGGACTCGGCAAACTCAGAAAGAGCCTCACTGTTCAAACTGGTACTCTTAATTCCCACAAAATTAATATACATATGTAAAATCCATTTCTGTTGTATGCATGAAATTTAGGGGAAAATTGATGAAGTAAAATTAAAGTTGTACTATATATATATATATATATATATATATGTGTGTAAAGATAATTGATGAAGATCCAGTATTAACTTAAATTTCTGAATTGGAATTCATCTCGTATACAGGTGGGGAATCGGGAGAAGGATCTAGCAAGTACCAGAGGTCTCTGTCGATGCCGGCAAGTCCGCCGACGCCAGGTACGCCGGTGACGCCGACAAATATATCGCCGACGGTACGGAAAGCGAATGTATGGAGGAGTGTTTTTAACCCAGGGAGCAATTTAGCTACCAGGAGAATTGGTGCTGAAGTCTTTGATAAGCCTTCTCACCCTAACGCTCCCACTGTTTATGACTGGTACGTTACACACATACAGATCATGATCGCATTAAATTAACTTTTTCTTTTCGTTTGATTTAATTATTACCGATCATAAAATAGTCAATCAACTGAGTTACGAAAGGCTAAAAATTCATTTATCTTGGAAATCTATGCAACTTAGTTGTAATCGTCAATTTTTAATGGCAGGCTCTACAGTGGGAACACCAGATCTAAGCATCATGAGAAGTGCTGAGAGTTTTTGGGTGGCAAAAGCAGTTGAAAACCTTCAATGTAAATAGTGTTTTTTTCTCTGCGAGTTGCTTTGCCTAGTGGACTTGCTATCTATATTTTTGATTATATGGTTTTTTTTCTGTTGGGTATTAAGTAATAATTAAGTAGTACTATATTGTAAATTACGTTTTTCAAGCTAACTTATTAGCTTTAATGGCCATCTATGGCTTTCTAGTTCCAAATGAAGTTGCTACTATTACTATGCTGTTTGGATATTTGTTTGCTTTATTAAATATCTGAAATAAATATTGTAATGTTTTTGTTTGTTAGTAATGGGGTTCTAAGTGTGATTATTATTTGTTTTCCAAGTTCATGTTTATCTGGTTTCAATTCAAAAAATAATTAAATGAAACTTGGCAGTGTCTCATTATGATCCATCATCATCAACTCTAGGTAGGGGATAAGATATGTGGGCCCGGCTTGAATGTCACTGAAATGACGTGTTGAGAAATAAGAGATCGGATCAAATAAGTACTCCTACCTTTTAATAATGGAAAATAATTTAGTTTTAAATATTTTATTACTGAGTGGTGAGAGTACTGTAGATCATAAATTTGAAATTGTCAATTCTATACATAATTAATGTACCTCTTACTAAGTTACCAAATATGATATTTGCCTAAACAATATATTATACTTGCGTCATTCATTTTCAAGCCGGCTGCGGAACCAATTCCTTATTAGGTTCGTGTAGAAACTAAATTGAAAAAAGTGTAAAAATCAAATTGATAAATTGAAAAAAAGTGTAAATAATATCAATAAACTGAATTGAAAAAAGTGTAAAAATCAAATCGATCGATAAGCTGAATTGAAAAAAATATTATTGATTTATTAATATTGGCTTAACAACTTTTTAATAGTTTTATTAAAAAAATGGGTTATCGATTTGGTTTTGATATAATCCTACAATAATTTATTACTCTATTTATACATAAATATTAAATATAAATCTCAATAACTTATTAGTTAGTGTATTTGTTCTGTAGCCTTCAATTCACGCTTCATAGTGTCTTTGAGTTCAAAACGTCAAAAACCTAAAGTATGAACTCTATTCTTCTTAATTTCTCTTTGTATTATACTTATATAGTTCTTTTCATGTTAGTTATTATTGTTTCTATTTTATGAGCATTTATAAAGTTAGACTATTGTCTTGTGACATCAATTTGGTAGAGAAGTCATATATTTATTTATGAGCATTTTTTTATTGGTTAAATCAAAAATCGAATCGTTAAGGACCAAAATCAATAAATTGAAAATCGATAAAAAAAATATCTTATTGAATTGGTTATTGATTTAGCATATTTAGAAATAGAAAATTGATAAATCGAACCAATAATATACAAAATCGAACTAAACCGACCGACACATTGTGTTAAAAAATAATCAAAGATTGAATTGTCAATCAATTTAAGGTCGAGATATTTTCTTCACGCAACCCCGGAAAAGGGAAAAGACAATTTAATGAAATCCACCATTCCATCAAAAACCATACTCTGTTGTAAGTTCCTCTTAAAACTATTCATGGAGGAAGGAAAAGAAATATGTAGTGGAACGGAAATCTATTCCCTTGTCAAAGGTTAAAAAAGGAAAATTCGCTGATCTACAGATTAATTCGTCATCTTCTACGTACACCAGATGAAATGTGTTGTATGCCCCAAGATTATCCTAAAATGAGAAGCCAATTTTTCGAGTAAATGGACTAAGGGTAAATATCCAAACAAGAGTTCCAATAAGCCTGTGAATACTTTTGTAGAATTAAATCAGCGGATATTTTTGGATTGAAATTGCCTTTTAAGCAAGAAACAGAAGGTTAATTTACATGCTAGCTAGTTGAATAAGTCTATAACCAAGACAAGGCGCGACTAGTCAAATGTGACAGAAGCAGCGCCATTCTTCTCTTAAAAGTTGATGCATCAAGCCAACATCTTGGCTGGTTAACGATTATATCAATCACTTGGATCATATAACATGAAACGACTCCATAAAGAGGTAAATAAATCATTACACTGATGTGTTCATAACCACTTCAAGGTGTAAATAAATCCATTACACTGATGTGGTCATAACCACTTCAAGGTGTAAATAAATCCATTACACTAATGTGTTCATAAATCACTTCAAGGTGAATAAACGCTGAGTCATTGTAGCTGGGTGGGTTGCCTTTCCTGAATAATGAACTACTTCTGTATGATACAACTTACTGAGCTACTTACTTTCTATATGGATTTACAGAGAACTCCACACCCCAGTTGAAATTACACTTCTTATATTATATTTTGTATAGCCAAAATTACATGGTCACCTTCCCTTCATCATGGTCTGTCCCATTCTTTGCTTTTCGTTGGTATGCCAAGATCTGAAAGACAGCAAGCTAGTTAGATATGCTCAAGATAAATCAAAGGAAAGATGAGAATTAATGGAAGAATGCAGATTCAGGACCACTGTGTTGTTTAAAAGAGAGATCAATATAATGCATCAGTTAGACTATCAAATATAAGATTGTCGACATGTTTCTGGAATAGTGGATGTTGTCTTAAGAGGGAGCTTACCAGATTACGCTGGTTCAAACCAAATGTTTCTTGGATTTCCCCCAATGTCTGATGCTCTTCCACAGTCTGGATTTCTGCTTTAGAAGGATCTCCAACAATGGGTTTGGAAATGGCCATGATATCAGAACTTGAAGGGTTGTCAGTGGGGTTCTTCTCTTTTATCAGCACTATGTCAATTTCCCCGACTTCTATGGAAGTCTGCTGAGCTACATACTGCATATAGATATACATTCCAATGAAGCATGCTGACATACATTTGTCTATCTGCAATTTAGGTTTATAAAAGTGTAAAAAAGGTTAAGGCCGGTAGACTTACCTGTCTTAAATGTTTAACTTCCATAGTTGACTGGCAGCTAAGGTAAGGTCGTTGCAAACTTGGTATATCCTCCTCGGAAAAGGAAACAAGCATAAGTCTGGCATCCAACTGAAAGGGAAAAAAATCCATTTAGAACATTGCAAACCAAACAAAATCCATCTACTTGATACCTCAATCATAGAAAGCAACTATCAAATAGCAATAGTGAATATTGGATAATCACAAATGTACAGACAGAGAGTAAAAGGAAAACATCCAATCAGTACTAGTGTTGGTTTGCTGTACCTTCCCTTCATATTCATCTGAACGAGATAGAGAAGCAATTAACTTCGAGACTCTGCTGTTCCTGGAGACCTTGCCAATGCCTCCACCAAGACCCCCATGCCTGTTGTTACTTCGCATGCCACCTTTTCCCCAGGCAAGAATCTCTGAACAGCGAATAAGTCCACTACATGCACCAAATGATTCTTGGTTTGTTTCTGCATCATTTTCGTCACTGGCTGCTGAGGCCTGAGAAGGCCGTCCTGCCCTCTTTTTCTGCCGCTTTGGTTTGACTTCTATCGAGCGCTCATCAGCAGAGGAAGAATCCTTGCCAACATCATGATTACCATCTTCTTCCTCATCAGATATATGGTGTTCAGCACCCTGATAATTTCTTCTTCCCCTTAAATTCCGATAGTTTCCCTGAGATCTCCTCGTAAAAGCTGCTGCTGCTGCTGCTCTTGCAGACCGTTTCCTTCCCAGTGCTTCAGATTGTCGCTGTGATGTCTGTGCAATTGAAGCTTGTATCTGTTCAAAGAGTAAGCAAAATATGAAATGGTGACAAGGAAAAGGAAACTCGAGGCATTCAGAAGGTTATTCGAGCTCAGATCAATGTGTTCAAAAAGATACAAAATACCTAATGACCCATATCTGCCCTTTGCTATAGTTATAACATCACTTATAAATATTGAGAGAAACGTGTCATATATTTCCACACTTCTCTTTGAAGATTGCACGTGGAATCAGCGGCACTTGAATAACTAGGACGAACTGACAATTTTACAGGAACTAAAAATATCTGCTAGTGGAGTCAATAATGTGTATGGAATACATTATTGGCACTGAACTTGGATTGGCTTACCTGCTTATTTAAAGCTTTCTCCTCTTCATGAAATGCAAATTCCTGAGTGATACACAAAAGAGTGAGTCCATTTGCATGAAACAGGTCAATGGTAGACCTTTGCCATGAGACATTCAAGAGTGAAGCATAATAGTACCTCCTCTTCATATTTATCAATATCTGGATATAGAAATGCAATTAGAGCATCATAGTTCGGATCATCTCTCAGAGAACGGCGACTAGCACAGTGGGTACGACAAGCAGGACACTCATTGTTCCTAAAATATAGTTGACATACTTAACTGGATAAGCAAACACTTGTTACTTCTCAAGTCTCAACTAATGAAATATAAGTTTAGTAGGTACCCCATTCGCATAGACTTGTCAATGCATTCTCTGCAAAATCGATGCAAGCATTCCATAACTGTTCTGGTCTTTCGTATGATGCCTGCACGTTTCACAGTGGTAAACTGGTAAGCAAAAATTGGCATACATTACAAAAACAGAGCTTATCACTATGTTCTAGAGGAGATCCCCCCATATATAAATCATAGTCAAATACAGCTCCTCAAACAGTTCATCAGAAATTAATGTAGCTCTCCTTAGTGAATAAGTGTCAATACCAATTCTGTTTTCTCACATAAGTAATATCTTTCCCCTGATGGCTCCAAGATTGGAACTATGTATTCCTTAATCAATAGGAAAGAAACATGTAACGAATCCACATAGGAAATCTCAATGTTGGGAAAAAAGAAGAAGAAATATCAATCATAAGTTGAACAATAGAAAATGTAGGCAGCTAGAATAATTCACCCATATCAGTTAGTGACAAGAAAGAGAAGTCCCAATCAGCACAATTTCAAGCAGAGATCACAAGAGGTAGAGAGACTGAAAATTGGGGTTACTAGAAGAAACCCATTTACTAGATAATACAGAGTCTCAATGAGCCATGTTTCTCATTTCACCAAATAACAAATATAGAGAATTTACATGAAAAAAAACAATTATAACAGTTGAACGTGATATTTTCTTAGAATCTCAAACTGGGCTTGGGGGGCATTCATTAGTAATCCTGGTACATACTGTCATAACAATTGACACATTAGTAATCCTGGTACATACTGTCATAACAATTGACACATAACTCTAGTTAAGAGGAGGCTTCACCTTTTCTCATTCCCAACCTCTAACATGCGCACAGGACAATGAAGGCAAGCATAATCATGTACATCATGACTTCCAAAAACCACATAAAACTGACATGCATTTTAGTGGTTTTTTTGAAATGCTGTATTTGATAAGGTGGTGTGACACTTAACATATCTTGCTGTGACATATTCTCTTTAGGCATATCCAATTCTAATAAAATAAAATAATAAAAACAGTGAAGAAAGAGCAGAGACCCATACCTAAACATATAGGACACTGTACTTCTTTGCGAATTTCTGAAAGTCTCACAGTGATAAATCTGCAATGAAGCAAATGTAAGCACAATAACCAAAATCCAGGATACCCCATATTCAAAAAATCTGTCCATTTGGCACAGAAGTGGAGGTTCAACAGTTCAGAAAAGAAGATGGAGCATGGTCCCAGGCTCCCAGCCTCCATATGGGTGGATTATATGGAGGGAGAGAAATTTAAGATGCTTTGAAGACGAGCAAGTGAGCAACTCAATCCAAAAGATAAAACTAAGTTATTGTCTACTGTTTTATTTTGGGTGTAAACAAGAAGGCATAGAAGATACTGAGTCTCTATTAGAAGTTCTAGAATCTTTACAAGACAGTAGATACTTTGGTAGTTTATATCTTTTTGCTTCATACACTCTATAAATATGTCCCACGCAGTGTTTTGCATTTTCACTATAAAGCTAGTCACCATCTCAAAAAAAAATATCCGCAATAAAATAGTTCTCAATAAGATAAACTAAATCTATTAGCGATAGAATTATTCCTTGGAGAGATGGCATAAAAGGAAGATATAGAAAAGAAGGAAAAGTCAGCAGGTGTCAAAGACAATTTTAGTGTTAGCATTAATTACTTAGATATTCAGCAAACTATCATATACTAAAATAACAGCTGAGTGCTAAACAATATACTACCAATAGGAGAAAAGAAAACGACAATTTATATTGAATTTGAATAATACCATCTTGTTTTTTCAACAATTTGTTGCTCAGGTGGACTTCAACTTATATCGATGCGCGACCAAACTCAAGTTACATAGTAAAGAAGTCAAAGAACATTAGGTCATACTATATCCTTAAATCTACAATATAAGAGAATCTTCTACCATCAGAATCCTTTAAAACTCAACAAATCTTGTAGAATCAGCTTGAAAGGAAATAATTCTCAAAAAAAAAGAAGGAATTTTATGTATCAAAAAATCCTCGAGATGAAAGGGAGGGCCTGATTCCGGCTACTATAGATCTTGATATATACCGTTTAAAAGACAATGATGTCATGAAATTAGGAGCAAGTAGCATCATATATATACTAAGAAGTAAATTATAACCAGAAACAAACACTGTTTTGATAGGTAACACAAATAAAACATGATTAGGACTAGGTTTACCCTGGATGTCTGTATGCATATGTAATTATTGTCAATTGAACGGAAACCTAGACTAATGTGTTGCCTCTTCCAACTAGTTTAGGCACACAGATAATCGATCTAGCAAAGTGTTTCAACATTCATCACTATATGGATGATGTATATTTTAACCCTAGATACTAAATGCATAACAGTCAACTTATGGTATGGATCTACTGGAGCAATATCTACTATTTTAACATTAACCATACTTAATGTATCAAATGGAAACAATTATCTGGACATATTTAAAGGTTTAACTCCTTTCCTGGCGAAACAAGAAAGCACTTGAATTCGCTTGTAATCAAACCTTTATATCTTTCTCAGAGAATTTCATTTTTTCCACACTATTTTTTGAAAAAGTAATTATATACTTCATTAGAACTTCTTTACCTTGAATGAAACATCTAATGTCTCCAGTAAAAGACTCAAATCTAGCCTCGCCTCTCTTTTATTGATTTGAGGGCATGTTGTGGTAATAAACATAGAGCAAGACCATAACAGAATGATCTTTACTGTTTCTACTAGAGTGCATTCCCCATACCATTTTGATGTTTCTATTACCAGCTATTCTAGTATCTGTTGTTATTTACTTGTAAGAGAAACTTAATTACTCGCGCTTATTCAAGTCTAAATGACAGTTATGTCATGGAGCATAAGAAATATTATGCACACTTTTCTTTAAAAGAAAAAACTGCAACATTTTTCTTCATTAGCTCTCCAAAAGCATGTACTACACGTTAACAAGACACCACTTAGACATTTATGTATAAAAAGAACTCAAAGAAAAAGTAAAAATTTAGATCATCTCTCCAGGATTCCCCTATTTTATATGAAATAATGCACCTTCAACTTTTAGCTGGTGTTAAGGAGAGCTCTTTATTTATTGATGTTTTCCTCTGGGGAAGTTTGTAATGTAATTGTCAGATCTGTTTTTCAAAAAGTACTATAGAAATTAAAAATTACTTGAGGCACTTTTCTGAAGAGCGCTTTGGGACAGAAGAAAACTTCTTAGACAACAATTATCAAAATAGTTTATTTGTTTTACTCGGAAATTTTCCACAAAATGTCTCCAAAAACTCTCCAAAACACATTCCCAAAAAGCTGTCCAAACAGGGCCTTGATGCTGTCCTAGGTCGATGACAATATTCTTAGAATGGATTGACTCCACACAAGTGGTTGAGCAATTTTGTTATGTGTATTTCATACCTATTGGTTTTGTCTTGCCTTTTTCTATCAAAAGTAAGGAACATGAATAAATTTTCTCTAGAAAAGCTAAAAATGTGCACATACATAATAGTTAAGCATGTGGCTTTAAAAGATCAGCGAAAAGAAACTTATCTGGAAAAAAACATGAGAAATTAAAACTACATTTTCAGGGTTCATTATTAAGTAACTATGACGAGCTAGATACTCAATAGTTTATCAAGGTTCAAGAACAAAACAACTTGGTCAAATTGTAGAACAATTCATCGCAGCCATAACCAGGTTTCTATTTTGGAGGAATAATTTTCATCTACACTAAGCAATCCTAATCAGGTATGTGTAGAAGAATGTAACGAACACTATGTCTCTCGCTAAAACTGAGCCCTTGGTTTTGCTCAAACCAATAGAGTTATTTCTAGTTCTATCATGAAATGGCTCCAGATCCAATAGGATGTTTACTATTTGGAAGTGCCTTTTATCAATTTAACCATGAAGTCCATGACAAAGATATTAATAGCTTGGGTCAAAGAAAATATGCCATTTCGGAGTCCAGTCAATTATATGTTCATGGAAGGAGTCTGTATATTCTGAGTTCATGTATAAGGAATCACAAAGTAAATTCTTTCAACAAATGTATGAATTAAGAAAGAGAGTGAATTAAAGATTCAAGAAACATGGAAGAGCATTTTGTAAAGGGCAGATTACAGATGGAACTAGGACAAGCTGAAGACAGTTCTAGCTTATGGAAAATCAGATCTAAAAGTTGATTTCGTGTGTTAGAAGAACTCGATGTGTCAAGAAATACTATTACCACGTCAAGTGGGAAATGAACAAGTAACGACAAGAATGAATTTCGCAATCTTGACTAATTCTGAGTTCAATGATTTCGTCGAGGCTTTGACACTCATGATCTTTGTTGGTATGATGCAACAATAAAACTTAGAAGTTCCATCGACTCGGCCAAAACATTGTCAAAGAAAATACAAGAAACACAATCTAACTTCATACAAGTTCATGACTGAAACCTAAAGTATCTTCTAATAACTCAAGCAGCATGATTCCTCATAATCATATTCAATCAAAGTTGGCCTGCCCTAGCAAATTATAGATTCGACCTGGATTTGGACATGCCACATGCAAGCACAAACCAGATGCATCAAATAGAGCTAAGCAGAATTCAAATTTCCTGACTGTTCTGTTATTTCAGACAAATCTTACTAATTACTCCCAAAACTCGAAAAAGAAGAAGAAATCAAACCATTGAAAGACAAAGCCACAGAGCTCCTATAGCAATGTTCATAAGAAACGAAATACAAACTCAATTACAAAACAAAGCTAGTGGATCTCAAGCTATACACCGTTTCTAACATTCCACGCAGTCCAAATCACACCATTGACTTCATCACAACAACAAAAATACTCATATGCATATCGTGCATATGTATATATAATGCATTATTCCATCTGAACATACATAGACCTATACAAATGGAAAAAGATAGAGATAGAGCGCATTACTCGTCTTTCTCCCCGCCGCTCGAACAAGTAGTTCCATCCGAATCTGAAAGTCAAACACAGAGCAGAAAATCACAAACATCATGTTATGTTGAGTGAAACTCGAGTCACCGCTGAAAATTGTGTGTATATACAAATAAAATGTAACATACAAATCTATACACGTGTATATACAAGGATTCTCTATGTATACACGTACCTTCGCCGCCGCTGTCATCGGCTTCTTCGTCGTGATTTTGATTACCTTGTAACGAATCATCGTCCTTTTCGTCCGGTGGCGGAGGAGTAGGAGAAGTTTCGTACGGACGCTTCTGTGCAGGCATTGACTATTCAAAGCTGAGAAGTGAGCTCGCCAGCGACGGTGGTGGCGGAGGCGTTGGTGTATGGTGGTGGACTGGGAAGAGAGGTGAATAAGAAAATAGCTTTCTTCACGCTGCTTATGTAGTGTGTTATTTATGAAAGAGAAAAGTACAAGTGTTAAGGCACATGGTACAGGATTCCCCTTCCGGCAATTTCACTACAATTACGATTTATGAAAGAGAAAGGTACAAGAGTTGAAGCACAAGGTGCATTATTCTTTATTCAGAAATTTTGTTATTACTCTATTGTTCACACTGTAAAGCGGAGAAGACAAGAAATAAACGTGGAAATTTGGATTTGGGAAATCTGAAATGTTTATGATTATTGATTAAAAGGCCCTATTAGTACAATTTTGTTCTTTGGAATTTCGAAATTTACCTAAAAAGGTCTTATTGAGTCCTCCATAAATAACTTCACACTACTAAGTACTATGTTGGTAAAAACTTCAAGTTCTTTTAATAGCCCATCAAAATAAGATAAAAATTGACGCATATACTATTTACATCAAACTAAGTCAACTTAATTAGAATTAAGTGATTTAACAAATATATATTAATTGAAAAAATATAATTAATGTAGAATGTCATTTTTAGAAATTTATTTGTCCCCATTTCATCTAGAGAATTTATATTCTTCATTTTTGAATAATGTTTACCGAACCTTAAAAAAAAAATTAAAAAAATCCTCTATATCAAACACACCCTATGTACAAACATATCTCCCACATTTATTAATTTGATAAAATATCGAGTGCTAATAAAAAAATACAAAGAAAACAACCGAGAGGGTCATATTTACTCCATTATTTTTGAAAAAATCTTAATAGTTATCCCTGTTTTTTGTAATTAAATTTACCCTTAATGTTATACTTTTAAATTATATTCGCCCTCATAGTTATATTTTGTTTAAATATATATAACCTTTGCCCTAAGAGAGTTAAAGGGCAAACACAGTATAAGCTAAAATGATAAATTTTACCTTTTCTTAACTGGAGTCTACATAAATAAATTTGCACTCTTACTGACATATTTGATCATAGATTTTGAATCATATTTTAAAAAATCATTTTAAAATATTTGTTTGGTCATACATATCTTTAAAATTTATCTTAAAATATCAATCTACCCATAAATATATTCAAAATTTGCACTCAAGTTCCAAAAACTAATACAAATAGTTTTTTTTTTGGGAGAATTTGACTTTTTACTCATATTACTTCAAGTTTTTTTCCAAATAAATGCAAGTCAACACAATTTTAAAAACTCAAATTTTCAAATTTCAACTTTAAAATTTATGCTCAAATCGAAGCTTAAATATAATTTTCTAATTTTTCTCCGATCACATATTTATTCACGCAAATTATAGAAATAACTTGCCGGTCTATTAAAGTAATTATACTTCAATTATAGAAAAGAAAAACAACATCAATAATTGTATAAGAACACAACTTTTTATTAAAATAAAATTCTATTACTAGACGACATAATAAAATAAATACTATAAATGTTTTTGGCACACCGTTTATTACATGGCTCATCGGTATATTTTTTTATTAATTTAATAAAAGATAGCTCATATAAATTTTTTTATTATTTATTTTTCATGTGTATTTCAAGAAAATTAGAAAAAATATTGAATTTGATTTTTCTTGTTTAGATTAAGAGTTGAAATTTAAACTACTTTAGAAGACCAAGAAAAGTCATCTCAATGATTTTATGTGAATAAATATACCATGAAATAAAAATAAGAAAAAATTATCCACGACTGCAAATTTGTCCCTGTACTTTAAGAAATTATCAAAATTACCTTTGTATACTATAAAAGAATAGTCAAATTTACCACCATACTTTGTTTTTACCATTGTGTCTATTAGGGAAGGGTATATTTGAACAAAATATAATTGCGAGAAAAAAAATATGACCTCCAAAGTATAACAACAAGGGTAGATATAACCCGAAAATAAAACCCAAGGTAAATATGAACAATTTCTCAAAATAGGGGGATAAATATTGTTATCTTTGTTTTTTTCTTCTCATTTTGTCTTGTTTATTATCTAATAAATTAAATTTTATTCTTTATCCTTTTTTTATAATACTTTTTTTTATCCTGTTTTTTTTTATAAATTAATATTTCAAATTATTGATGTGTGTATTATGTACCATAAAAATATTATAATTTGTTTAATGTTGTATTTATAAAAATAAAATATTATACAATATAAAATGGTACTTTATAAAAAAAAAATTATATCATGCAAACAAGCCAATGAGAGGGGGGAAAGAGAGAAAAGTTTTTGGCGAGATTGGAAATGGATATCTAAATTTGTTTGGATGATTGTTAAGTATGTTTCACAATGTACCATATTATATTGTGTTGTGTTATATTGTATTGTATTGTTTTAATTAATATAACATTTAATCGATTGTTTGTTCTTTGTTTTTACATAATATCACGCATAAATAATTTAAAGGATAAATCTATAAGAAAAAAATAAGGTACAAATAGAGTTATCTTAAAAAAAAATATAGGATTAAAAATAAAACAAAATTATTGAATAATAAATAAAGAGAAAATAAAAAAATAAAATAAAGGTAATGATACGATCGCATCGAATCGATTGTTACACAAAATGAAATTTAATAATACATCACAATATAATAAAATTTTAAAAATAATCAAAACAAATATTATATATAAACTAATAATACTCATTCACTCTGTTTTAGTTTATTTATTTTACTTTTTCTTTACTATTTTTCAGAATGTTTCGTTCATATTTTAGAAATCTTTTACTATTAGCTTTTCACATATCTTTAATTTATAAGCATAAAAAATTCAAAACAGTTATTTGTTTTCTTAAATTTTATGTTAAATCAAAATAAGATAAACAAATTAAAAGTAAGATAACAACAACAACACATACCTAGCCTAATTTCACAAACTAGAATTTAGGAAAGGTAGAGTATACGTAGACATTACCTCTACCTCGGAAACAGTAAGATTGTATTCAATAGACCCTCAACCCAAAAGAGGAAAAATGGTCCAAATCCGTCCAAAAAAAAAAGGGGCCAAAAGCTACAAATATAATATTATAACTACTAGTATGGACGGATAACAAGATAACACATTGTTATCTACTAAGTACTAACATTCTACCGTTTGTGTCCTCCACAACTTTCAGACTAAAGTCATGTCCTCAATAAGTTGAAGTTGCATCATGTCCTATCTAATAATCTCTTCTAAGATTTCTTCGATCTACCTCTACCTCCTCTGCACTGAGCATCCGAACATCTTCTCTTCACATGTCTAAACCATCTTAGTCTCGTTTTTCATATCTTGTCCTTCATCGAAGCCACTCTCACCTTGTTTTGGGTATCCTCAGTTCTAATCATACTTCTCATAGTATACTCATACATCCACCACAATATTCCCTTTTCTTCAACTTTTATCGTGATGTTCTTGATTGGTCAAACAACCTGCTTTATACAATATAGTTGATCTAACTATCACTCTGTAGAACTTTCCTTTGAGTTTTAATCATACCTCCTTATCACACAAGACTCCAATACGATCCACCTTGCATCAATACGGTGAGTGACATCCTCATCAATCTCTCAATTTCCTTGAATAATAGACCCGAGATACTTGAAACTTCCTCTCTTTTAAATAATATATGTATTAAGCCTCACTTTCATATCCGCCTCATGTGTTACGTCACTAAACTTATAATCCAAGTATTTTGTCTAAGGTCACAACTAAACCTTTTCGCTTCTGATTTTTTTTTCTAAATCTCCAACTTAGCGTTTTACTTCCTCGTGAATCTCGTCAATCAAACTATGCCATTTGCAAATAATATCATGATACTTCATTTTGAATTTATCGCTTCAATGCACTTATCACCAAATAAAAATGGATTAAAGATCGGTCCCTAATGCACCCCTATCAAAACTTGAAAGTGTTTAGAGTCTTCTCATTATTCTCATACAGGTCTTGACTCTATCATACAAGTCTTGACTCTATTGTACATGTCCTTGATCTTCCTAATATATTCCACACAAACACATTTAGCCTCCAAACATTTTTATAAAATCATAATAAGTTTTTTCTATGTTAATAAACACCATGTATAAGTTCCTTTTGATCTCTCTATGCTGTTGAATGACTTCTATAGGAACATCACAACATGTAAATTGGTTCACAAAAACTTCCAAGCCCATGTTCACCATCATCTCCATCACCCTCTACTAAACTTTTATAGGGTGACTTAACAATTTGATACCCCTAATAATTGTTATAATTAAAAGTAAGAGAGTAACAAAAAAAAAGAAAAAAGAAAAAAGAAAAAAGAAAAAAAAGAAAATAGAATCGAAAAAAGGACCTATAGTAGAGTACTCCCTCCCTTCTATATTAGTCCATATATTAAAAATCGTTGTCCCATATTAGTTGTCCACTTTATTAAATTAAAAAAATATTAATTAATATTTTTCTGTATTATTCTTGTATAATTCTTTTTGAAAGTGTTTATTTTTATTTGTAAAATTATCAAAAATAAATTTAAAGAGTGAATTAATAAAAATATCTTTCTACTTATAATTTTTTAAATAACATAGAAAATAAAAAAGTGATCAATTAATATGAAAATGAGGGGGAGTAATTGAACCCCGAGTATCATAGTTTCGAATTTCGATGTCCTAAAATTTCGTGAACCGCAATCCAATTGCCTTGGTCAGCTCATAGCTTCCGGCAACCATGCTTCGATTCTCCAAATTCTTGCCACAATTCTGATTCTTTAAGCTCCCAGCAGGGGCAGACTTAGCAGACCCCCAAAATTCATCTTCTAATGGGTCTTCCTGAAGTCGTTGATGTTGCCCGCAATTATGCCGTCATGGTCAGAATTCAAGGCCCGGTGCGTCCCTTTTCCTAAGCCAAGATTCATATAACACATGTATATGATTTTATATCACTTTGCTTATCTTACTATTTAGTTTTGTTTTTTTAAATTACTGTTCTTGAAGGACCCAAAAGGCCTGAAGATGCGAAAACATGCTTTTCACCTTTACAAGTGAGTAATTTTGCATAGCTGTATGTTGTTTATTTTATGTACTGAAGTGGAAGTTGTTAAATTGAGTGTAATTTTGTGGGTAGTTCTGGGAAGACGACACTATCAGCATCTGGGATGCTTTTGCCTAGATCCTTTGTTAATGGTTCGGTGTCTGAGCAGATTCAGGGTGAAAGCAAGTTGCAGTCTATTGGAGGTCACGTCTTGGTTTTAACTGTGGCTTCTGTTATTGAGCCATTTGTCGTACAACAGGATAGAAGTGACATATCAAAGGTTGGATTCTTAGTCTTCTCTCAGTGATAAATTCTCCCTCCTACTCATTTTATATGATGATCTTTGATTGGAGAAGCAGTTTAATAAAGAATGAACCACTTTTGAGACACTTATTAAATATATGTATACTATATTAGAAGTTATCTAGTTGTCCTTAACATCACATGTCCATTCCTATAAGATCATGTCATTAAGTGCAAAATGAAAATGTCAAGAATAAAGAGATTGTAAATTTAGATATGTACAATTTTTGAATGGTTGAAAATGGAAGATTTTCCTGGTGTTATTTCATGTATTTTTATTTATTTTTGGTTTTACCATCTTGCAGGATAAGCCCAAGCTGATTCCTGGTGCTCAAATTGATATACTGCGGGAGGTATTTATTTGAACCTACCAAATTTTTTTTTCTCTGTAGGATAACTTCTGTTTAGGTTCGTGGATATTAAATTGATATTGGATGTCCTTGCCCATGATGGTTCACAGGGAGAAATAAAACTGCAGAATGATCTCAAAGACTCTAGCAAGGAGGGTTTGAACTGGCTACCTGCTGAACTCCTAAGAGTGGTAGGACATTGAGATGAATTTTGTAATCTGAATGATGTTTATAATAAAACCCATTATTTTATCTTATATATGACTTTTATTTGCATTATTAAATTCTATTCTGATGTCATTTGGTATTTTGTGCCCTTGAACTTGCATTGTCTCGGTAATGATAAATCAATACTCCCTATATTTCATATTATATGGCGTTATTTGACTAGGCATGGAGTTAAAAAAAACGAGAGAAGATTTTGACACATACCAAAAGGATCTTTAGAACTGGTGGTCTTAAACACATCATGACATTTCTACAGCTACAAGAGCATATGCTGTCAAGGGCAAAATGGTATTTCTAAAGTTAAAGAGTTTTTCAAATGGAAAGGTTCTTTCTTTTTGGAATAGACTAAAAAGGAAAAGAGTGTTGTATAAAATGGAATTAGGGAGTACCTAGTTTTGAACCACTCAATCCTAGTTTTTGGCATGAGTTCACTGTTCACTTTTATGGCTGGTCTTCTTCTTTGTCACTATGTTATTACTGATGAAGCGTGAAAAGGTTTTGATACTCTGTCTGGTATTCTTGCTGAAGGTTGACATCCCAGTGTCATCTGCTGCTGTCCAGTCCCTAATTGAAGGTTCTTCTAGTTCAATCGAACATGGGTGGGAGGTTGGTTGGTCCCTAGCTGCCTATGGAAATGCTCATCAATCATTTACTAACACTAAGCGCAGACAGGTATGTTGTTTCCTTCATTTGGCACTTGTAATGTGTAACCATAAAAATCTCTGCACCTTTTTGTGTAAATGAGTAATATGTAACTATAATCTCTATACATCTATAGATGATTGGTACAACCAGATCAATAGATGTGGTCGAGCCATTCACGGGGCCTTGTCAATATTCTAACCATTATATAGGTGTGCTCTTAATGAATCTGATTTATATTAAAAAGGTTACCTGTATTACTGTATGACCTGTCTGGAATACAGGTAGAGTAAGTTAAAATTTGGTTTTGTACAATGTAGTTAGTGACGTTCTTTGATATCTAATGACTTGGGGAAATTTTCCCAAACATTAATTTACTTTTTGAACTTCAACTCAGTACGCTATTATGATTAGATATTAATATTTGTATAAGCATTTAACAGTGTTATTGGAAAGGAGCTCATTTGAGTCTCAGGATGTCAAGTGCAAAATGGCATGAGAAAAGAACTCTGTTCCACGAGTCTTTAACTGCCCATCTTAATCTAGCTCTTTCTTTAGGATGGTCTAAACAATATTTGCATTGAATATTCTAGTCTCCCTTTTTTTTTGAGAAAGATACTTAATTTTCTAGTTTTTATAGGCAAAGGTCTTTTGAGACTGATTTTGTAGATTAATTATCATGTAACTGGAACTCTCATCTGATAATTTCAGGTTGAGCAAATTTCCTTCCCAAGTCAAACTCCAATGGTGGAGGCGCAGTCCAGCCTTCCAAGTGTGATAGGAACATCGACTACAAGAATTGCTCTTCTCAGAGTTCCTTCAAATCCATATGAGGTTTCATGCTTTTACTGCACTAAGTGGCATCAAACTTGTGAATGAAGCATGGCATTGCATTTGGATGAATGAGCTTGCTTTTTCGCTGGTAATTTTTTAAAGCTCCATTTTGTTGGTTTTTGATGATAATGACTGGCTTAGGTATTTCCTTTCAGGACCCGCCTCCATTAAAAGTCTCTCCCTGGAGTAGGAGAGGTGATCTTCTTCTGGCTATGGGTTCTCCTTTTGGCATCTTGTCTCCCAGCCACTTTTCAAATAGGTAGTTTTTGGTATATTTTCTACTACATATTGGAATTACAACTTTCTGTAATTTTTCCATCCTCGGTTGTCAGCATCACAATGTATGATTACTAATATTTATGCATTAATCGGCTTGAATATCAAAGCACTGGTGTGATTCTTGTTGCTAGTGGTAAAGATGTTTTAGCTCATCTTATCTTGAGTAAGCTTAGTCTCGAGGGTCTGGATCTTTCTTGACTTGATAGAGATGTTGTTGGATGATTATTTGTCTCCCAAGTTCTGATCATGCTAAGGATTAGTTTCCTCTTTAATTCTTGTTACATCTCCTTGTAAAAGCTCTAATTTGGTCTTTTTGTTGTTATACAGCATATCAGTTGGATCCATCGCAAACAGCTACCCGCCTAGTCCTCTAAATAAAGCACTGCTGATTGCTGACATCCGTTGTCTCCCTGGTTTGAGCTTTTACCTTGCTGCTTTAGTTAATTAATCCTTTCTTTGTTGGGTACTTTTATTAGGTATGATGCTTTATGTTTCAGGAATGGAAGGTAGCCCAGTGTTAGGGGAACATGCTGAGCTTATTGGTGTTCTGTCTCGGCCACTCAGACAAAAGGCTACTGCTGCTGAAATTCAGGTAAACCGTTTATTACTGAGCCCTTTATTCTAGCTGAGATCTATCTTCACATATACTGCCTCAATTTGATATTGAAGCATTGGGTGGCAGATGCTGATTCCGTGGGAAGCTATTACATCTTCTTGTGGTAGCCTGCTTCAAGAAGAGCAACAAACTGGTAGAAAGATCCATTTTAATAATGGAAACTTAATCAGTGTTGAAAAGGAATCACACTCCAATAATATTCAGGATGGACCCACCAATGATTCTCAAGAGCATCTCCTAACAGGTCCTGTTCCCCCATCCTTGATTGAGAAGGCAATGACATCTATCTGTCTCATCACTGTTGATGATGGAGCATGGGCTTCTGGAGTTTTGCTCAACAAGCAGGGTCTGCTTCTTACAAACGCTCATCTTCTAGAGCCGTGGAGATTTGGGAAAACATCTGCAAATGGTTCTGGATATAACACTAAATCTGATGTAGTTTTCACCACGTCTAATCAATCTGAGCATCCAGGGGATGAGAAATTTACCGTTCACCGTAGGAATAAATATTTTCTTCAAAAGGAACTAAAAACTCCACCGTTCCTTGCTAACAATGAGCAAGGTAGCTTTAGAGTTAACTTGGCAAACACCAGCAGTAGGACCATTCGTGTTCGCTTGGATTTTTTGGATCCTTGGGTATGGACAAATGCAGAGGTAGTTCATGTATCCAGAGGACCTCTGGATGTTGCACTACTACAACTTCAGCTAGTTCCAGATGAGCTCTGTCCCATTACTGTGGACTTCATGCGCCCGTCCCCTGGATCAAAAGCATACATTCTTGGACATGGGCTATTTGGACCACGATGTGGTAAATATTGCTTACCTAGCTGTGTCTGGATATGTTCTTGTCTAAATAAAATTTTGGGCCTTTACTTTTATTTGGACACACGCATCATGGCAATCTGAAATTTTAGAATGCTGTACAAGAACTTTGTTCATCTTGGATTTCTCTCTCCTACCTCTTTTCTCTTGTGTTCAAAATTTGTTCGGTAGTATCGTTATAAATCAATTACAGGATTGGGTCATATATATCAGTTTCACATTCTTGTTACTGCTGGGATGCATGATGTTTCTTCTTCTCGAAATGATGATCAAACGATGATTGATCGATTAGTTATGAGATGGTCACCGTCTAATTTTGTGATGAAGCCTTCACAAAGGGAACTTGAGGTATCCTTCAATGTAGAAATAATAACCAGTATGGTCAGTAAGAGGGCTCGAAAAACTGGTTAATCCTTTAGGTTAAGACAGGGGTTCTTTTGGATTGTTTATTGATACTGATTTTAATTTGTAGTCCATGTTAGTGGTCAATGAAGGTGAGTTGAAAACCATGAGCTCTCAGGTTCAATTCCCTACTAGGTGATTTCTTTCCATCTGTCCAAGCCTTGGTGGAAAGAGTTACCCGGTACCTATGCTGGTGGGAGGTAGTAGGTATTCCGTGGAATTAGGCAAGGTGCACAATACATAAGCTTCCTGGACACGCACGGTTATCAAAAAAATAAATTGGACATGCCAAATTAAGAATAGGAGGGCTGTTTTGGGGCTCAAACAGGGCTAGTAGAACAAGGAGAAAGGTAGAAGAAAATAAAAGGCGTTTTTCTTTTTTAGGCTTATAAAAGCCATAGGCACTAACGTAGAACTTCATCCAGAAGAATGGCCATATACACACAAACTGGAATTGGGGAATTAAATCTGGAGTGTTGGAAGTCACTTATCCAAAAAAAACAAAAAGATAAGTGGAGTCCCCTGTTAATAGCATTGACAGTTTTTTGGACTTTGTTAGCTCCATGGTACTAGTATTAGTTTTTCTGTAATGGAGACTGACACGTTTTTTCTTCAAAAGCCTTCTGGTTTTTGCTTTTATGACTAGGCACCTTCCAGTTGCCTTTATTGTAATGACATCTTACTTTATTTTTTCTTATCGGATGTCCTCGAAGGGACATGACATCTTACTTCATAAAGAAAAAAAGAGGCAAGATTCTTCAGTGTTAAGTTGTTATTATCTAATGTGAAAGGAAGTAAAATTTGATCAGCTTTCAAAAATGAAATTTTGAAGTAGGAAATTTCTGCTAAACTCACTTACTTGAGTCAAGCTGGGTTCAAGTATATTTTAGTAGCAGCCAGGCTGTTTGTTGCAAATGCTGCTATTGTTTGTTGAAACTTGTGTGTTCAATCTTTTTTCTTTAATAAGGTTAACTTGTTTGCAACATAGACTTTGCTGAACATTATTTTCTGAAATTGATTATCTTTGTGTGTGTGATGATGACATGAGTTGAGCTTAAATGGAATAGTGAGGATTTATATAGTTGACTCCAGCTTGTTTAAAACTGAGGCGTAGTTGTTGTTTGTTTGTCTATCTTTGTGCACCCAAACAGTACTAAATCATGTTGCTAGGCCCTTTTAAATAATTTTGTTAGGCCCTTTCATTTTGAGCATGATGATATACGGTATATGCTATATGTTCCATACCTACATTATTCTTTCTTTCTTTAGTTATTTTTTTCTTTTGTAATTTATCTTTCTTTTTCTATAATATAGACTTCCTTCCATCTGCCTGTGTGGGTGCAATAGCTAAAGTAGTTGAAGCAAAGAGGCCTCTGCTTGATCAATCATGTTTAGGAGGACATTTTCCGGCAATGCTTGAAACAACAGCAGCTGTACACCCTGGTGGTAGTGGTGGGGCTGTTGTTAATTCAGAAGGACACATGATTGCCCTTGTAACAAGGTAATTGACTTTTAGATGACTACTGAGGATGCTTATAAATTGTGGATATATTTTTCCAGCTTATGCATGTTTAAGTTGTAATTGTTCTTGAAGTTCAATAAAATGATATTATGGTTCATTGCATTCTGGAGCACTTTGAAAAGTCTTTGAAGAAAAATATTGCTGTTTGATTGTATGTTAATTGTACTTGCCACAAAATGTGTGCTAATTGTATGCTTTTGCATACAGGAAAAAAATATGGTGTCTAATTTAAATGATCTAATATTGGAAGATTGTTTCGTCCTCTCACTTATGTTAATTTTCACATGTCATGGTCTTTCAGTAGTTCTCACCATCCATTGAAGTATATAAATATTTCATGTTGAAACTTTGTCTTCATGGTCTTATGTTTGATGCAGTAATGCTAGACATGGTGGAGGGACAGTCATTCCACATTTGAACTTCAGCATTCCATGTGCAGCTTTAAAGCCCATCTTCAAGTTTGCTGAAGGTACTTTATTAGACTGTTTCTGATACTTCCGTTCTTAGATAATAATGGACTTAGTTTCAGTGACCTTTGATCCACAATGCTCTTAATAAGTGTTGCAACTTAATATCGAGATATCTTTTTTGTTTCTGATACGCTTGGTAAGCACAAACCCAATGTCTGATGGTTTCTGTTTTTTTCTGGCAGACATGCAGGATCTGTCACCCTTAGAATATCTTGACAAACCAGATGAACAGCTTTCTTCTGTGTGGGCATTAACTCCACCTTTATCTTCTAAGCAAAGCCCCTCTCTTCTTCATCTACCAATGCTTCCTCGAGGAGACAGTAACGATGATGCAAAGGGCTCTAAGTTTGCTAAGTTTATAGCTGACCAGGAGGCCATGCTAAAGAGTGCAACTCAACTTGGCAAGGTTGAAGGTCTTTCAAATAAACTTGTGCAAAGTAAGTTATGACAGTGTCCCATTAGTCTCACAAACAAGTCAGACATAGCAACAAGGCGTGACATTGTTGATGCCTCAACGACCATGGCAACAAAGATACACCAAAGACTGGAGCCATATGTATATCAGAGAAGCATCATCCAAAGTTGGGATTGTACCATGATTATTTGTTGTTACAAATGTTGGTTGCCTGAATGTGGAACCAGGGGTGAAGAGGTAAAGACATGAGCTTGTGATGAATAATTGAAATAGATTATAGCCAGACTTGTATAATAAACATCAACTGCGCTATGATGTTTGATGATTTATTCTTTTTGTACAAATTTTGGTGGAGAGGTGTTCTTGCGTTTGGTTATGAGATAGTTTATACTTCTTTGTTGCTGCTTGTCTTTGAGGAATGTCAAAACGTTGTTTACCACAAGAGAGAATTTATGCAACTTGGGATATAACCAGTGAAAACATAATTAATTGAGCTAAAGACAGAAGTTCTATTTGCTGCGAAAAATCATTGAGCATTTCAAATTGTGTTTACTGGGCATGTCTAATATGGAGGTCCAAATGTTCTTTTACTCCATTTTCATGGCAGGCTAAAACTGTCGAAATACTTTATTTGGGCACTATGTCAAAGATAAATTTTCATGTCCACACTACACATAAATTAATATGAGTATTACAATATACTTTATTTATTACTCTCTTTGTTCACTTTTACTTTATCACTTCTAACATTTCAAAAAGAAAAAAATAATTATTTTTTTCTATTTAACCTCAAATTAATTGATTACTTCCCAAGTTAATTTTCAAGACTTGAGATCATACAACAATTAATATAAATATTGTGGTTAAATATTCATATTAATCATTATTTTTAAAGGCGTGTTCAAAACAAATAAGTAATGAATGAAATATATCTTAAATGTAGTGCAAAATTCGAGGGAATAATACTTCCTTCATTTTAAAATAAGTGATGTTTTTATGTTTTTGTTTTGTTTTAAAATAAATAATATTTCACACCATCAACAAAACATTAATTAATTTTCTTTCAATTTTATCCTTATTTAAGTAATAAATAAATGACATCTATTAATAAAAATATATTTTATTTTTAAAGGGTGTAACCATCCTAAAACACAAGTTATATTTTGAAATGAAAGGAGTAATGAATCTTATGATTTGGGCGACGCACGCGACGGCGTTACATCACATACACAGTGCATCAATGCAACTTTTCGTCCCACAAAATATTGGAGCTTAAACCCCAGCAGAAAGTATTAAACAGTCTCCTGATAAATACCTCCGATGTTAGCTGCTGCCATCTCAGAGAGAGAATTAACAATTGAGTTGGAGCAAGCAAGCAAGCAAGAAGAGTAGGAGATGGAGGCAAGTTCCGGTTATAAGGACTATGTAGCAGGCCTCATGGCCGGAATTGCCACTGTTATCACCGGCCACCCTTTTGATACCGTGAAGGTGCATTTCTATTTTCAATTTGCCATCTTCTTTTTAACATTGCTCGTTCATTGCATTTGGGATAAGGTTTGAGGAAGATCCTTAAGTAGGCACTTCTCAGTTCTCAATGCTACTTCGACGGAATATATAGTTTCTCTTTTTTAATTGAAATATGTTTTCGTTATTCCATTTTCCAATTTCTGTGTAAATTTTGGGAAATTGAGAAAAAAAATACTCACATCTTTGCTAGGCAATATTGGTGGATTACGTTATTCTTACTTCCACTCGTTGTAATCAAGTTGTTCATCCTTGATACTGAATATGCTTAAATAAGTGCACATATAAACTTCTAATTTTGTTTTACACATATGAAAGATATACCGGAGATTGTGGGATATCATTTAGGTTATACTTGATCAGTTGTTAGTGGTTGCAGTTCTGTGTGTGCCCCTATTGAGATGAAGTTTAGCGAATTTAACAGCTTTGAATAACTATGAGTTTTGAAATATTTTAGCATGTATTTGTCAGGTGAAGCTTCAGAACTACAACACTGAAGCAGGCGGAGTGAAGTACAAGAATGGTTTGCATTGTGCTACTAGGATATTACAGACAGAAGGAGTATTACTCTTAACTCTTTCCAGATCCCTGTCAACCATTTTCTATCCTGTTTGTTCAAATGTTGTTTAGCTAGGAAGTTCGGATCTCTTTACTTGAATGTTTTGCTTGTAGAACATGACACTCAAAATTATATGTTGAATTATTCAGTTGTTTCCAATCCAGTACTCATTGTGCACACATACTCACAGACATACATAGACACATGTGTATATGTGTCTGCTTGCTCAACAAAATTCTGGTTAACCAACTCGTATGAAGAAAACTGATATGAGGAAACAGCATGTTTGTTGGCATCATCCAGAGTCCTGGTGTGCTGATCTAGGTTTGATCTGACATGTTAAAGGGGTTTATCGAGGCGCTACATCTTCCTTCATTGGCATGGCCTTTGAAAGCTCACTTTCTTTTGGCATTTATTCGCAAACAAAACGGTTTCTTCAGGTTTGTTATGTGTTAATACATATTCTGCTTATAAATTCAATTAATTGCACTTTAATATGTTGAAAATATGTTGCTTGTACAACCAATAAACTAGTATCTGCTGTTTAGATGCTTTTGCAACTACATGATGCAGGTAACTTCTATTTTATGAACATCTCTTTTTTGCTTTTAAAGGGAGAAACAGATGGTGGTAAGCCCCAGCCTCATGCAATAGTTCCTTCAGCGGCCTTTGGTGGAGCTATTATCAGCTTCATACTATGCCCGTCAGAACTGGTGAAGGTAAGTGATGCTAGAGTTCTTAACTTCCTGCTTTACTTGGAATACCATATTCGTAATGTTGTTTTCCAGTGTAGGATGCAAGTTCAGGGCACTGATTTTATGGTACCGAAGTCCACTAGATTTAGCGGGCCCCTTGAGTGTGCCCTTAAAACAGTTCAACAAGAAGGGGTGATAAATTTGTGCCTTCAAACTGACAAAGAATCTCTCCAGCTTACCGGCTTGTTTCGAGGAGGCCTCGCAACCTTACTGAGAGAATCTTTGGGCAATGCTGTCTTCTTTAGTACCTATGAATATGCACGATATTTCATGCATCTACAACTGAAAGGTGCTTCATCTGAGTCGAGTCAATTGATTGATGTTGGAGTTGGAATAATGAGTGGTGGTCTTGGTGGTATAGCAGTGAGTATTAGTGGTTGGAGTTAATTCCTTTTGGGTTCTGCTTACTTATTCTTTGATTAAGATACTGTTTGTACTCTCAATGTGGAAGTAACATATGTAATTACATTCGTTCTTCTGATTTTGCTTCAGTTCTGGTCTGCTGTTCTGCCATTGGATGTAGAAAAGACGATAATTCAAACTACCCCTGAGAAAAACCATTCGAGAAATCCCTTCTCGGTTCTAAATTTGGTATTTATCATAATCTCACTTTGAAATTTGAAATACTAGAAAGTGCATGATTCAGTTCATTTGGGTAGATTTACAGGAGATCTGGACTTAGAGGATGCTATACAGGATTAGGTCCTACACTGGTAAGAGCTTTTCCTGCTAATGCAGCGGCTATTGTCGCATGGGAACTGTCTGCCAAGTTGTTGGGTACAGGCGTGAACAATAATATTTTTTGATGCTGCTTATTTCTTCTGCTTGCTGCTGGTTTAAAGCTTTAGTGGCTCTTGACAAGGTTACCACATGATTTTTTTGTCATGACATCGCTGTACTACTACTAGTCTGTCATCTGATTTCTTTTAGTGATATTAATTTATTTATCAGTCTTTTAGTGACATTAATTTATCATCTGCAGTTTGTCTGTTGTGTTCCTCTCTTCAAAGATTAGTTTCTTAGCTAGGATTTGTGTGGTTATCATTGTTCAAACATAAATTGGTGATAAATTCAAGATTTCATTGAGATAATTAGCTGCCAGATATTATTGAAGTTTCCTATGGTTAGAGAATTAATATCGAAGGAACTAACTGATAGCCTTTTGCATAAGCGGGACCACTTGATGATAGACACCTGTCTAGAACAGTTATATCTTACTTATAAAAAAAGAAAGAAAAAAAAAGAACAGTTATGGCTTGCACATTTTCAATTATGAAAGATGGCATTACTAATATGAAATTCTCCCTCATTACATTTGCCATTTCTAAAAAAATGTAATTCTCCTTCTCATTGCATGCTGCATGAATTGGTGTATTATGCATATTCTGTGGCTGTCAAATGTAATTCAAACTAGCATTTAGCAACTTTGTTGGTCATCATCAGCCTTCCTTCTACAAGGAAAGATCTGATATCTGGAGCTTGGTTCATGTTTCCTCTAATAATGATCTTCCGCTGCATAAATATCTTAAGAAATGTTTGGGCTGTTAAATCTTCTAGGCTTTTAAATCTAGAAGATTTAACTCCTTTCCTCAAGATTTTGCAGTCTGAATGTGAAAATACAGCTAATATGTGCCTAAATTTAAATATTAGACAATCTTGCGCCAGTAAGCAGGAGCAAAGGGAAGTAAATATTTTGTACTTAGATATAAAGTTAATGTTTAGGCACTGAGTGGAGACCAACATTACAAGACTCTGCAGTAATTCTTTTATGTAGGGCAACTTGTTTTGCTCTTGAAGAACTTGTCCCTCTGAGCTTTCAGCATTTTTTTGGCACCTTCAGGTATATCATTCGGTAGATGTTAGTATAGCATGTGATACAAAGTCTATGCAGGAGTGATACTTCGACACACTGTCTTTTGGGCCTGACACAAGTCATTTTAGGGGCTAAATATTAATAAGGGGAAGAACTCCAAAAGATGTCAACATAGTTTTGAAGATATCTGGTACATGCCTTGTCCTATAAGTTTCTCTGTTTTTCCATTGATGGCCAATTTGAAGTTTGATTGTTACTGTTTTAAAAGAAATCGTGATCATTTGGCGTTTGTGTCTTATTGTTTAAGTTCCACTCACCTTTGTTTGGTATGTTAGCAGTCTCATTTATATTTGATGATGTACATTAAATAAAATTGTAAACCGTAATACTTTTAGGGCTTGTTTGGTTGGGGAACAAGTTATCCCAGGATTGATATCCCACCTTTAATGTGGGATAAAAATAACACTACAATCCCGGGATAACTAATCACAGGATAAGTTATCCCGCAGTTTTATCCCAACCAAACATGGGAATGAGGGATAAACTAATCCTAAAATTAATCTCGAGATTAATTATCCCTTAACCCTCATACCAAATGAGCCCTTACCCTTTTAGCTTATAACCTCTTGGATCATACATTGCAAACACATTTTTGCCAACTCAAACATACCTGAGATAGGTCAAACTCTGAAAGATGCCTCAATTTAACAGGGCATGTATTCTTATTTATCTCATAGAATTTATGTTTACAACACCCATTGAGAGTTGTTCTGTTCCCATAAGGTAAGAAGCATCTCAAAACATAGAACCTAACTTCTGGAAATACAGGGCCCAAAGGCTTTGGTCTAGTGGTCAGAGCACAAGTTGTGATGTGTGTAGGCGCAGGTCACGAGTTCGAACCCTGTCGCAGACAAAAGCCTGTAATTTAAATGGAGAAAAGTACAGGGTGGACCCATTATTCACCAAGTTTTGAATTGTGCGCCACTTTACCTTGGGGATTTCTTGGTTATCAAAACAAAAAAAGAAGTTATGGAAGTGCAGGAATTATAACAACAAGAGAAAATTTTAAATAAAAACCTCATAAAGTGAGTTGGAATGTCAACATGGAAGACTTTCGAGCACCATGTGATATGCATTCATACTACAAATATTTCATTTTTCGAATACTAGCAGACAATGCCAACGGTTTATTCTTTTTGTCCTTCCCTTTACATAAGGGAAATGAAAGTACTATTAGCTAGATACTTGAAGGTCACAAATAACAATTTGCTTAGAAATCCGGGAATTGACAGAAGATAGAGAGCATGCTTAAACCACATCTCGTTTATGTAATTTGCTTCAGAAAGTAGGTTATTTCGCTGCCATTGATGCTGATGCTGCTTCATCCCAAACTTTCTCCATGAGAGTCATATGTAATTTTACGGCGGCGCTCATTGTGACCTGCCAAACGCCTTCGGCAACTCCTTTTAGCATCATCAAACTCTGCTAACAGATGAAATCTGCACCTCATCATGCGAACAATTGAAAATTCACATTAAAAGCTCTGTTTCATTAGAAAATGATATACTCCTATACTTAGGAATCTGAAAGCAGCTGATTAGAAAATACATGAGATGGCTGTGGATGTGGCAGCAGCTAGAGTTTCTTGGCTGATTAGATACACTACATATTTTCATAGGAAGTAGAATCTTATTTAGAATACCTCGTTGTCAGTTGGATGACTTTGGAATAAAAAATTGTCTGAAGGATAATCTCTGTTTGCATGTGCAAAAGTTAATTGTTTCCCTTACCAGTATTTGTCTCTCCCTTCAAAGGAAACAAAAGAATCTTTTGTATACAATTTCAGTTGGAGTAAAGCTTACCTTCTACTACCTAAAGAAGGGACGATCAAGAAGCCCTATCGCAGACCATAGGGACTATTCTCCATGTTAGCATTATTTATTTACATTTTGTTGTTCAACTTGAAGAAACTCTTGGGACAGTGAGATTAATTCTAAGAAGAAGTCATCATCATTGCTTGATTTGGCTTTTGTTCCATAACAAGGAAACCTAGAGGTTATTGACGGTCTCTTAATTGGATGTAGCCATGGTCTTAATAACCACATTTCAAACTTACAGTCTAGAAATGTCAATGGATAAATTTGGAAGATCCAGTAGTGTCTTGGATTCATTGTTATATCACGATTTAAAAGACTGAGTTTTGCTTTTTCACACAGTTTATGATTAAATAAATGATATGCATAGGATATTGTATGGAATTGATTGTTGCTGTTGTACTTTCGTGTCTCCATGTGTTAGTTCTTGCCTATGTTATTGGTTCTTGATATTAGGATTCCAATATGTTGCATAAAATGAATCAGCACTCAAGCTTAAATTACCTTCTTCTTTGTTTATTGGCTAATTGATGCTTTGATTAATGTTCCTCGTGACTTTAATCTAAGAAAAACGTGCACATAATTGGTTTCCAAGATATTGCCACTATACAGCTCGGAAGGCACAGATAAAATTAGAGCTGTTCATCAGAAAATAGGGGTTACTTACCTGCTACATTGCTGACAGAATCGCTGCTGGAGTCCACTAATAAGTACTATTGGAGACTTTGAATGGAACTCACACACCTTGTGGCGGCGATGGTATGGCTTGGCATCTGCCATATTTGCAGTGCACTGATCGACCTGGCAAGAAGGATGTGCCGACCCTTCACCAGCTAGCTTCCTACCAGAGAGAGTCAATACCCTTTTCCTTTTGCTGTCCTCTTCAACACTTTCATGTTCATCCTCTTCCTCTTCAGCTTCATTAATGCTTCTCTTCCCTTCCCATTTGTTAGTTTCCATCCCTGTGAGGAGAAACTAGTTGGGCCAAAATAGAGTGAGGAAGCCAGATGAAAGAGTATGAAACTTGAACCAAGGTAAAAAAAAGAAAGGTAAGTACGTGTGAGGACCACCAGTTCCATACTTTTCCTCCTATGTGAAGTCTAGTAAGTGACTAAGTGGAGATGCTTTGGTGTTAAGATGAACTAAAGATTCTGATTGGTGTCCCGTACAGAAGTGGGCCAGCAAGGGGGTGGGGGAAGGTGGAATTATATTGAAAGTTGAAACTACTCTTACTGGCCTCAACTTTTAACATGAACTAGCTTTAATGTAAAGAGAAATGTGACCATTCCATAACATAGTACATGAGACGTGAAGAGCATTTATGATGACTTTGCTAAAGTTTCTTTTAAGGTCTACTATTGAATTTACTCCTAGTTAGTTACCCCACTAACTTTTTGTCTAAGGTTTTTTTTTTGGGCGGTCAGCAAGCCTCTCAGCATTCAGTATTCACTGTTTTAGGATGTGGAGAAGCTGATAGAACATCCAATTTGGTGCTTGCTAGTTGGTGGTCACAAGATATTTTGACCAATTAGTCGAGGAGTTGTGTCAACCGTAGACCAAAGCCAGTGGTTTGTAGTGAACTCACTCACTCTTTTCCTCTAGCTTTGGAGGGGATCAAAAGAGTTGGCGTCAAACGGTGGCATGTTTACTCTTTTGCCCTTGCGATAAGGGTATGCATTGTAATTGGTTGCAGTTACTTCTTTTTCTGAAAATTTGGAGTTTAATACCTGTAATAGCCATCTAACATAGTTTATGGTAGTTCTTTATGTAGTAGATTCTGAAGGGAGCCAACTAAGCTATAATTTGCACTATTATAATACTGCAAGTTGGTCTCTCAGTTGTCAGTGTCGGCCCAGTAGAGTGGTTGTTGCACTTCTTGAGTGCTCAATTGTTGCACTGGCGCTCCATTATCACTAGATATGACTCAATTGTTGCACTGGCGCTCCATTATCACTAGATATCTAATTCATCTACCTAAACCCATCATTATCTTAGTTACCAAAAAGGAAAAAAAATCATCATTATCTTGCACAGTTACATTACTCAAAATAAATTAACAAATGCCTGAAGTAACCCCTATTTGGTAGTCTTTTTCAAGCAAGGAGAGTCTTGTACTCTAAACATAGTGTATTATTTTTTATTTATTGAAAATGAACGGTAAAGAATTGCATGGTCCAGTGAATCAATGAATTAGTCGTGTATGATTTGCCGTCTAATTTTTGTGATATGGACTTTGTTAAATGGTTTTATATCATATTTGCCTTTTTTTTCTTGAGGTGGATATTCTCGTCTTAATATAATTGTGGGCACCTAGCTTTTTGGTATCATAGCTATAGGCCCTAGGTATTAAATTGACAGTGCACTAATACAAGGATAACTCTGTACTATTAACCATATGAATTATTAAGTTCCAAATTAAATTATTGAAGCTAAAGCCTGAGTGCAATTGATGATTATATGTCGGTGATTGATAAGTGTGTAGTATTGTTTTATAGCTTAATGGTTTAGTATTACAAGAATATTAAGCTTGTGTAGAGAGTTTCCCAAAATGACCTTATTTGAATATTCCTTATTACTGCTCCCTCTCTCGCCTCGATCAGTTTTTTCTTTCATATCAGAGATTGTTCCAATTTCCTACTGAGATAGGCAAATACAGGGAGAACTAGACGTATCATATCAGAGATTGTTCCAATTTCCTACTGAGATAGGCAAATACAGGGAGAACTAGACGTATCTTGCTAGGCAGGATCGATGGGACAGATCAGTATTGCAACTACATATTCCCTTGTTGTCGAAGGAATGACAATGAAGCGCGGCCGAGAAGTTTCTAGGCAGGACGGGGTGAGAAAGAATAGGCAAACTCTTCAATTTTTCTTAACACTTAAAATGGATGTCCTTTCTTCGCCGTTAATGGATAATTAATAGTGAAGGGGAGATACCAAAATGATTGACAAGGAGACTCCACGATTGGAAGAAAACAAAACAAGATTAGGACTTGGGCTGAAAAAGAAGTGAGGTTATGACTTATGAGTATAACTAATCGTCATTGAAGTAATCTTTTTGAAGGCTTAATACATAATAAGTCCCTTAATTTGTCAGGACATTCTAGTTAGATACTTGAACTAAGTCTTGTTTCAATTGAACACCTAAATTCATAATAAGGTGTTCCAAGTAGTCACGTTCAATTTCAAATTTTGAATAAACTTTTGCACGTGTTTTTATTCGTCTATTAGATAATTAAGTTAACCACATAATTATGTCATCTCCGTATCAACTTCAAGAAGAAAATATCTAGAGTTTTATGGCTTATTGAGGCAAATGTGTGTGATTAAAGGAAATGATATATTTTATATGGTTAACGTAACTATTTAGTAGACGATAACAAAACACATTCCCCCAGAAAATTGAGCTGAAAGTGTCAAATTAAAACACTTCATTAGGAGTAGAGGTGTTCAATTGAAACAACATGCAATTTGAGTTTTTAAATGAAATATTCTGACAAATTTAAGGAGTTATTTTTGTATTATACCTTTTTAATCACTTAATATAAGCAAGACAGAGGCGGAACTTCCTGAAATTTCTTATTTAGAGTTGCTAGTTCTAGTTTTCTTATTTTATATTCTAATTATGTCTTAACTAATTAACACAATACAGGGAAATACCTGGGGTTTCCTATTTTCCACAAGAGACCAACACAACAAGACTTTCAATTTACTATAGATAATATGCAAACAAAGCTTGCAAGCTGGAAAACAAAGTGGTTAAATATAGCTGGACGAACCACCTTAGCTAAATCCTCCCTAAACAACATCCCAACTTATGTAATGCAGATCCTTAAACTACCAAGTAGCATTACCAAAAAGGTGGATCAAATCCAAAGAAATTTCATCTGGGGAACCACAAATACAAAAAAAAATGTTACACCTTATACAGTGGGACCAAATTACAATGGGAAAAAAATATGGGAGGACTAGGACTACAAAAACGTGCAATAAAAAACATGGCACTTCATGCTAAAATGGCGTGGAGAATCTTCAAAGAACCAACTACACTTTGGGCCCAAACTATGCTAGACATTTACACTGGAAAAGCGGGACTTAGAAATGTCACCGAACACAAAAAACCAAATATGAAGGAATGTTAAGTTAGGATGGAACGAATGCAAAGAAAACATCACATGGATACTAGGGAATGGCAAACTAACTAGTTTTTGGTTAGATCCCTGGATACCTAACACTCCAGCACTCAGAACACTGATAAGTAGACCCCTCCCACACAATGAAGAAAATAGAATGGTTAGTAGCATTCTAAAGGAAAGACAATGAGAAATGGAAGTGATACCTTATCAAATACCACCCAATATCATAGATAAGATAAAATTAATCCACATTCCTAACATACCAAATCCATCGGATAAGGCTACATGGTCCTTAGACCCAAAAGGACAATTTAGTACCTTTTCTGCATATCATTATATCAAAAAGAAATACAACAAAAAAGAGGTTCACCCAAAAGACTTCGCCTGGATATGGAAACTAACTTGCCCAAACAAAATAAAGTACTTTCTTTGGACTTGCAATTATGGAAGATTGCCAACAAGCAAATATCTACATTCCATAGGTATCAACATTAGTCCACTATGCACTATATGTGGCTTAATGGAAACTGATAAACACATACTCCTAGAATGCACCAAAACCATGCAATTCTGGGAGAGAATAAGACTCCAAAAACCTATCAAAGACATAATAGATAGGAGGGAGACAAACTGGCTCCAAGCCATCAAGAATATAGGGATACCTAATTTTAGAAATAACATTACATGGGAGTTCATGTACCCTTTTTACATGTGGAACATTTGGCTAACTAGAAACCACAACTACCACAACAAGAAGAGTATTGATATACCAACGAAAATGTCAATGGATAGAGCATTGAAATATTATTATTTGGGATGTAATAAAACAAGAAAAAAAAGGAGAAAACATGGAGATCAAAAGAAAATGGATACCTCCCGAGCTAGGACTAAAACTCAACATTGATGGCTCCTTTGATTATGTTACAAAAAGTGGAGGAGCAGGGGGAGTTTTAAGGGACAGTCTGGGTAATTGGGTAGCAGGCTTCGCAGCTAAGATAAATGTTAATGGCGCACTACACTCGGAGATCATGGCTTTACTATTGGGAGCCAAATTAGCCAATAAAATGCGTATCAATACACTTCAAATCGTAACTGACTCAACGCAAATCATCGACATAATTAACAATGGACATGACTCTTATTCTAACATTATAACTGAATGCAGAGAATTGCTCCAGCTGATGGGGAGCCCGCGGATCAGCCATAACATAAGGGAACTAAACCAGGTGGCCGACCTACTAGCAAAGGAAGGCGCAAAACTCACTAAGGAGCAAACTTTTGTGGAATGGACTAAGCCCCCGGATTTTGTTTTGAAGAAGATACAAGAAGATAAGGAGGGGATTTCTTTTGTTGTAAATGAACTAACAAGTTCTATGTCGGATAAATGTACTACTACTAATATAGATATAGTTGTAGGTTATATGGCAAACGGATTTAATGAAATAACGCTATATAGGTATAGTTTATGTAATTACATTCCATGAGTATAGTTTAGTTTGCTATGGAGCATTTAATTTGTATATCACGTTTTTTTTGTTTATAATTTATACAATATTTCTTTTTAATAAATGGATACATGAGCGCTAAATAAGGTAACAAAATTTTTACATAATCCCATGATTCAAGCTAATCCTTTTAAATCAAATATTTTTCCAAAAGGAGTTCTATAACAATACAAACATCATAGCAACTGGTTTCTTCATACTACTGAAGCAATATTAAATGAAAAATTTCTGGTTCATCAATATTCTTGTATATTCTTCTTTTAAGGAAACTTCATGTTTTGAACAGCGAAAAATAATACGATTGATTTGTATAGTATATAATTGAAATTTTCAAAAACGCAAGTATGTATTTCTTTTATACAAATATAGACAAATTGTATATTAACAATTCTATTCTTATTGTTGGTTAGAAAAATCGAATAATACAATTTGTATATATGAATTGTATATGTATAGCACTGCATGTGGGGGCATGTTTTGGTGGCTGTTTGCAAATGAATCTAACTCCCTATACAAACATGAAGATAAAAAATATATTTCAATATGTAAATCAAATATTTATACAAATCAATTACTATTTTCAATTATATGCTTTACAAATATAAACCATTTGTATAAATAAGAACTATTTATGTTTGTATATAACTATAAACTCTATATGTATATGATTATATGTGTATGAATATAGTACCTAAGTATACAGAAATATACATATACCTCAAACAATTTTACATATAACTATCAAAATATACAAATCGCTATATACAAACTTATTTTATACAATTACCTGATTCTTCATATTTGTATATATATATATATATATATATATATATATATATATATATATTACTTAAATATATAGAAATATACATATATATACCTCAAGAAATTTTGTATATAACTATCAAAATATACAAATCACTATATACAAAATTATTTTATACAATCAAGAAGATCTGATGAATCATACACAACCTTGTCAGATGTTCTTGATTGATTACTATTAGAATCACTAGATTTGGCTTTCCTCTTGTTTACTCCTTCAACAATTTTAATGCCTCTTGCATTGACATTGTTGATAACTTATTGCAGTGCAATTGGGTCATGTTCTTTCTTGGATCTCAACTCTTCAATCTAATTTTCCTCTAGAACTTGTTTAGATTTTGCAATAGACCCTGCATTGACTCCAAAATCTTGTGTTAAATCGAGAGAAAACGAAAATCGATGATCAGGAACTTGGACATGCTATGACATACCTCTTGTAATCCTCTTAGATGGAGTTTCATCTTCCATCCTGTTTTTGAAATAGTTGAGAATCTAATGATGGAGTTTAGAGAAAAAATTAGCAAAAAAATAAAAAGCACAATACATATACAAACGAAAAAATGAAAAAAATAAAGAGACTAAGAAAAGATTTAGGCGGTTACCTGTAAGTAGGGTTGTACATAACCGGGTTGGTTCGAGTTTTTCAAATATCAAATCAAACCATTTGCGTAAAAAATTTAAATTTATAAACCAAACCAAACTAATAAAACTCGAGTTTTTTCGGGTTTTTCAACCTCGGGTTGGTTCGGGTTCTTCAAATACCAAACCAAACCATTGTGTCGAATTTTTAAATTTTTAAATCAAACCAAACTAATAAACCTCGAATTATTTCAGGTTTTTGCATTTTTCCAATAAAGTATGCATACAAACATATAATTAACTTGTGCTCCAAATATTTCTTTAGTCCAACCAAAATACAACTATCTAAGGTGTTTCTTAAGAAAATAACACAAAATATGAGATGAGTGATGACACTAAAATATTCAATAAAAATAATAATGAAATCATCATATAAAATAAATATTGCAAAGTCATAATGAAAATGATCATAATTTAAAAGTACTAAATCATGCTAAAATAAGTCTGATAAGTATTAGTTACATGATTAAACATTAAAGAAAAATTAAAATTAGATTATGTATTTTAAATGTCTAAACCAATGTAAAACTAAAGAACAAATATTC